>JALPQI010007382.1:0-62924 GCA_025490895.1 Thaumatotibia leucotreta
GGGGCTTTATTTTGTACAGTTGGCAAAGTCGCTTCTTTATTTTTAGAAATATTTTTAACCGTCGATCTACATACAACTTAAATGAGAAAATAAAATCTATTAAGTTTAATTATAACAACTAACCAATTCAAATACAACCGCACTATAGTGTCAGTACCGTTCCTGTCAGTAACCATTGCAAAACATTTTCCAATGGAATACTATTCAATCCTTCGTCCATTCTTTGGTTTAAATATTTTATTGTATTTAAGATGATTTTTCTTGCTTCTATTGGTATTTTTTTCGGCATTTTTATGATAAAATCGTTTAAGTCGCGATATATTTTCTTTTTGTTTACATCGGTGACATTCGATGACATTCAACGCCTGATGTCAAACAGTAATAATTGCCAGTAAAATAAATTAGTGTCACTGAAAATCCGCAACATGGCGAGGGTCAAATAGTAAGTTGTTAGGCTTTAATTTAGAAAGTTTTTTTTTAATATTTTTTTGTTGTAATCATCGCAGTAACCGTTGAAAGTCGTATAGATCTTCGTAGATCTATGAACTGTCGTTTAAGGCAACTTTTGACCTTTACAAGTCCATCAAAAGTTAAGGGATATGCTTGACCTTTGCAATATCACGACTAAGAATTTCTGTTACGTTATTTTTTAATATTAAAACAAAATATCCACGTTGTTTATCAGACCATTGGAATGACATCATAATAATATTTTCAATATTGTTTACTTTATATACGGCTAGGATAAATACGCTTATTTTGACGAAATATAAATGTCTAATCCAAATATCTAGAACATACTTGAATATATTAAAAAAACTCATGAAGCAAGTACCCCAAAAAAAATCCCAAACTGGACACAGTTCTGATTTATTGTTTATTTTGCGGTCACAGCGGCGATTTCCATGCTCGCAAGTGGTGATAACGGCACCGCAATACTATCGACAGTGATAATGAGGTGTGAGAACCAATTGCGACATTTTTTGTTAATTTTTATCTGTCAAATGACGATAAATTTAAAACATGTAAGTACGTTACTCGCACAGAGTCTAACGCGGAAATGGAAGGCGACATCTTTTTGCTAATTATTATGTGTCAGACGACGATAAATTTTAAGCATACGTACTTACTCGTGCAGTTTTACGTGGAAATTGAAAGTGACATATTTTTGTTAATATTGATCTGTCAAATGATGATACATTTGAAACGAACGTACGTTACTCGTACAGAGTTTTAGGCGGAAATTGAAGGCGTCTGGACAGGGACGCCCATATATGTCACGTGCCTTCACATTCCGAACAAACTTTCCTACGTTATTTTTTACTTAAATCTGGCTCGGCTAATTCTGGAGTAGTTTCGAAGGAAAAGGTTTTTGTCTATGGTCAAGGCGTTGCTATAAGAATGTCATTAGAAAGGCTATGTTCTATACCTTATGTATGATTAGGGTTTGCAAAATTTCGAAAGTTTCATGTATTCGAATATATGCTATTTCATTTTGAGATATTCGATTAGTTTTCAAAATATAATAAAAAGTTGGAAATATTACTGTTTTGCATATTGACGTCAAATATTTTAATAAAACGTGGTATCAAGAAAGATAACTAACTAATGGTTATCACCATGCAGGTATATTCTGTCTGCCGTAAATTTTTGAGTAATAATATTAGATTACTCGTATAAGTTGTCTTATCATTCGAATAGTAAAATTAACCGAATATTAGAAATTTTGGAATACTATAATTGCACGCCCTATGATTGATCGGACAATGTAGGCCGTTTCTCGAACGACATTAAAATAATAATATTAGTCTTGTAATCTTGTATGATTCTAGAAATGGTAGTGTAGTGTGTAGTTATAATAGCCGTCTGTGGTTAATTCGTATATTTGTTTAACACCTTAATTTAGTAGTTACTCACGGGAATGCATATCACTCATCGCAAATGTGATCACAGTTGTACCCACTTGAAAACCAAATAGTAACCATTAACAGTAATCTTTCCGAGCAAAAATAAATACCGTTTAAGTAGCGATTACTATTCAAGATACAGCTGTATCGTTGGACCTTGCGGGTGACAGCGATAACATTATCAGTATGTTTATAGAGCTATAAAGACGTAAATACATTTTAATTCTAACGTCTAATGACATTTAGCCACTGTGATTACGAACGGAGAATTTACAGCAAATTTCTTTTATTTATTATTAGTTTTTTATATCCCGCTAGGAGACGGGCTGAAATTATAAACAATGTATGAACAAGTTGCTAAGTAGCAGTCAGTAGTGATAAGTAGTGAGCATCTATTCGTAGGGAGACATTTAAGAATAAATTGCGTCAGTCAACTTTTAAATTTTGACGTAAAGTTTAGCATTAACTTGCCTTTAATCAAATCAAACTAGAATGAAAGTGGTTAATTTCACATACTTCTCTATTTATCAAAATCGATTATATCATTAGCACCATTTGATCCATGCATTCTATCATCGTTAATCGCCCGACTAATAAGCATTCTCTGGAACATGCTATATTTTCATTGAATCTGAGTTAGAAGATAGACCAGTGAAAAGTACTTGACACCACTAAGAATCATATCTTATTGGAATGCTAAGTTTTATTTATTAGTTATTTAAAATGATCAACGTGGTCGCAGTTGGCGGGAAGTAATTGCAACAGGTTAGATAAAAAAAGTAATTATGTTTAATTTATTACTTCAATTACTAGTTATAATTGTTTCAGCGAAATTTGTAGTAAGTATTATTTAAACTTAGTTTGCAAATAGTCTGAATTTATATTTACACATTTCTTCGAAACGCGCTGCAATATAAAATCGGAAGTTACATAGGACCTACCGATAATCGATATTTTAAACTTGCAGTTACAAAGATCTAGAAGACATTTCTGAAGACAACAAAAAATCCTATCTACATGTCAGAATCCAAGCAAACGTATATTTTTAGTCAAAGCCCGTAAGGTCCTTGTAGGTTTAATTGTGGTCCAACACGGTTCTTCAATAGGCTACGATTTCAAGTGAATATTATGACCACGCTAATGAGTGGCTATTACCCTACTGCGCGGAAGCCAACAGTCGCATAATGTTAATGTAATTTGACGCCATTTAGAGCCAGACTTGTTTTTAACAGATTCGATCAGTCATAGGGAATCTAACGATTCGTTTTTTAGTAGCTTAATATAATTTTAATTTTGTTATTGTAGGATACAAAACAAGGAAGGAAGATAAATAACAGAGAGATGATAATTTTAAATTAATATTTTTAATAACGTATTTATCCTAAACTTTCCGTTGCACTGGCTGTCGTACATGAAAATATCGTCGGCTGACAAGCAAAACTCACTATAAAAACTGTCACTACACTTAGCAACCTCTCGTGTCAGTATTAAATCAGAACTGATTATAGGAGCTTTATTTCAAGTAGGTATTTGTTACTTAGTGAGTTTTGCTCGTCAGCCGACGATATATTCGATTATTCTTTGCGTATCATATTGCGAGTTGCAACTTATAGGGGATAAGAAAAAGCAACAAAATACTTGCCGAATCGAAGTTAACGGTAAATTGTAATTGATGTTGAATTGATTACCTTGGATGGATAGTACCTACAGGTAAATTGACCAAAGATGGCACGAAAGAAAGTATCAATGTGTGGATGTCAAAATTACAGTACATAGATACAGGATGGTATAACACGGCCTCATACAGATACACACATGACATGAATGAAATCAATGATAGATGTCATTCATTTCATTCATTCCACTCGTGCTCGCTTTAGTCAATTTACCCGTATATATCGTATCGTATCCATTGGATACTGTCTACCCTATATACATAAGTAGCAGTAGCATAATTGTTGTTTGTTTTTAACTGCCTTCGTTCTTCAGCCATTTCCAGACTCAGACTACCATTTTTTGATATTCAGATGTTATCACGCAATGCGGCGAACGTATTCGTCGTACAACGAGGGTTACGAGACTTACGAGCATTCAGAGCGATATTAGAGTCGTGGGCTGAATGGCGCAGACGAGGGGTCGTCGCGCATAGCATGAATAACTTATGTTTGACAGTATCGTTGGCGGATATATCCGAGGCTACTCAAAATATATGAGCATAGGTTCTGTCAACCAATGGACCCTAGGCCACTCAGGAACCATGGTTTTGACTTATAACGTTACTTCATGACACAGTAACGTTATAAGGGCATTTTCGCGAGAAGAGATCCAAAAAAAATTTTTTTTTAAGGTAGGTAAATTTAATGTTTTTCCTACTCAGAATAACGAGCTCTTTCAATCTAGGAGAAAAAAAGTACAAGAAAAAAATGGTCCCACATTTTTCATACATTTTACATGCTCTCCACTTTGTAACCGCTGTACAAAGTGTTTGAAAAACGGTTACGTAATAGAAACAAAAAGTTGGGACACTTTTTTTCTTCTAGTAGGATCGAAAGAGCTCGTGATTCTGAGCAGGAAAAACATAAAATTTACCTGTTTCAGAAAAATAAGTTTTTGGATCTCTTCTCGCGAAAATGCCCATAAGTCAAATCGTAATAAACCACTTACCACTTTTTATTTTCACATGGTTCTAGAGTTGCCTAGGATTCAAATTGGTTGAGTGTACCATATAGTTTAAAAGATACATACACAATTACGCACCTTTATATTTCAAGGCAAAAACTATACAATCATAGGTTACCCGATAGATTCGTTTTTAAAGCCCGTAAATGTTACAATCAACATCATTCACAATCATTTTGGACTCAGTTACAAGAATTAAAGTGAAGACGTGTATTACTATGTTTACTATTTTAAAAGTAAGCAAGATGCGATTCTTCCTTCCAAGAAAGAGTGAGATGTGTCGACGTTTCGCTAGCCTTTTGAATGTTACAGGAAAATCAATTAAATAAGAATTTTCCTGTATTTAGAAGAAGGACCTAAGCGACCGAGCGTAACGAAGTCGAAAACAAGCATTAGTCCAGAGATAGAACCAAGCAAGAGCGATTGTTCACTTTCAAAAACACAAAAGTTACATCTGATCTAAATCCTTAGAGCCATTTCCGAGATTGCTCCTTGAGTTGTGTGACTCTATTGTAAAGAAAAACGTTTCATCTCGAGTTATAGTAAAATACGTAAACATGTTTTTTCCAAGACCTACGCACGCAACGCCATTAAGCCGCTATGGACATACAATATCCGCCATTCATAGATGGTAAATGAGTAGAAAAACTTATAAGGTTATGACAAGATTCTCAGTACTTTATTAATAACCGAAGTACATTATAAAGACCATAACGATACCTGCGTTCCCATAAACCACGTCCACTCAAAAGAGGCACCGTTATGGCTCCCATAAATGAAAAAGAGGGATGCACCGCTCTTAAGGCTTTATATTTTTGGACAAATAACGAAAAAGAAGAGAAACTGTGCTTTTAATGAAAAATCCATATTACAAAAATCAAAAAAATCAAATCAAAATCAAAAATCTTTTATTGTTTATAATCTAGTGTGAAACTTACAATTGCCAATGTCTCCCTGTAAGTTATTTAGAAAATAACTTACAATTAACAAACCTTTGTTAATGCCTGTACAATATTCATAAATCATGGCCGTATTCCGCTATTTAAAGCCATGATCAATTTTAGTGATTAAATAAGACCAGCGGCGCTACCGCGAAAAACGAAATTCGTAAATTTCGGGGATTTGTCTCTCTCACTCTAATGACGCCTTCGTTTAATGACAGAAAAATCCTCGAAATTTACGAATTTCGATTTTCGCGGTAGCGCCGCTGGTCTTATTTAATCACTAAAATTGATCATGGCTTTAAATATGACTTTGTTGAAATCTCCTGAGCACAAAAATACGCAGGTATCGCCTTAATGACAAATGACCAAGGAAGGTAATTTATAAAGACCAGAGGCGGAGGCCGCTATGGGCCTACGAGCCGCCATTCATAAACGGTTGAATGAGCACGATCAGGCGCTGCGCGCGCGCATCTCATCTCGATTGTAAAACTAGCCCGAAAGATGTTGGCGGGAATGTGGACCCATCTTGATTGGCGGTAATGTAAACCGGTTTGCATTAAGCGATTTACAAAATCCTATAATTCCAGATAGGTCAGAAGTTGGTCGTATTCGACCTATGAACTTTAGTATTTATGCAAATGCAAGGCTAAAAGACTGTTGTTGTTGTACTTGTTATAAGTTACAAGGGCATGCCAACATAGGCATCAGAACATTTATCTCGTATAAAATATAAAGCAAATAACTAGTAAGAGTTAAGTATGAGTAGCTATAATTTAAGTATACGTTCCTTATAATGAAGTATCTACTCATTGAGGATATTTTAATTAAGACATAAATGAAATGCCATCATCAGTAGTTTATGAAGCGCCAATAAACAGTTCGTTTACAGTTACGTAAGATGTGTGTGCGCATAAGTACCTAGAATCCTTGAGAATCGAGGGATCGTAGGAAGTAGACCAATCGAAGATTTTACGAGCTATTATATGTAACGAAATAATCAGTTCATCCGCAATGTCATGAATAAATGCAACTCTAATAAGATAGGTATGCATTCCATCGAAGTGTATCACAATAGGTAGATACATTACAAAAGAAAAAGTGTAATGAACCCTGGCGTTGACAACCTAGTAGCCCCTCACGCGTCGAGGATGAGAAAATTCCACAGTGCAAACGATGTCGTCCGCAAACGACGCATAAATAATTAGACAATAAGCAGGCAGGGCAAGAAATCGGTAATTTGTATCGCGGCAAGATAGGCGGAGCGAGTGAGACGGGTGCGGGCGCAGGCCGCGCCGCCGCGGAGATGTGGCAACGCGACGGCGTCAGGTGGAAGTGGCGCCTTGCCCGCGAGGACGGCGAGCCCCCCGCCGCCGGCACCCGCCACCCCCCGCCCACCCTCCCGCTAATCCTCACCCGAATACAATCTGATAAAATTCGCGCCAGCTATGAGCATTACGCAAAGCGACTCCACACTACGATCCGATAATGAATGGGACTGTTTCTTTTGTGCGGCTACGCGCATACATAAACAATTCGACGCGTTCTTTCTCTATTTATAACACCGTATAAGCGCAGCTACGAATTACACAGCGTAATAAGAGAGATATTTCTTCGACCTGGCGAAACTAGTCCCGCGGACGCATTACGGTCCGCGTTCCGGCCAGGTGAATTCAAAATGACCTCTATGGGCCGGTGGCTTCTGGTGGCCTCGCTCACCGATTGCGTTGACATTTTGTGGGTTAGCGACGCGACATGACTCCGGGCTGTGGCGAGAGCGATGCCAGGATGACTAACGGCTGGGCGTCAGTAATCGCCGCTACATAAATTGTTCTAGTCGATAGTTTCGAGGCATGAGATCGATTCACTACCCGTATAGCACTAGGGTGATTTTTGTATACCAGCAACGTACTACCGATAATCAGCATACTTTGGCATCGTGGACTCAATATTTAGAAATAAGTAAACATGCATTTAACACGCTGCTCTGTTGAGCAATAAACGCTATTGTCACAGAAATCATTACGATGTCGAAAGAAAAGTATGTACGAGATCTTTCGTCAATGTAAAAGTGACTTACCAAGGAGAAGAAGTTTGTGTGGCAATCCTCAAGACTTGCACCGTTTGTTTGGTGATTTTGATGCGTCATGGTAGTCCGGGGCACTTCATTTTCATTTCACAACACTAAAAACAGGTACAATCTTAAAGAAACCACTCAAAATCTTAAAATCATCACCGACATTTAGCGAAGTTTTCACCTTTCAATGGCGACTGGAAAATGGCGGATAGGAAACAACAACCCAAGCCGACAGTGCTGCACCCTGCGGTCGGATATGGTACTACAAAACGTTCCATTCTACGATTCCATGCATCAATAAGGATGTTTTTCATCCAAATATTATATAATTTTTAATATTATGTTAAGATGATAATAAAATATTAAAAAGAAATTGACGAAACGAAGGATTACATAAAATAAATGAAAGCACAGCACCCTGAGTTCGGCAATACAAATTTTTGGCTGTATGTTGCGATCAGTTCTTTAGAATCGCTTTCTTTCTCTGTTTAAAAAAACAGTCTGTCAAATGTCTTGCAAAAAATGTTAATTGGATTACCGAATTAAAAATCCGGTATAACTTTATGTAACAATAATAGAAACGTATATAGATTGCAATATTCAAAAATCAGTTAAAAGGTTTCAGTTAAAATGCTGCGGAACGTGTTATTACCATTGTCACGCTCAAGTTTTCAGGTTAATTTTGGTTTATTTATAAAAAAAAACTACAGGTAATCAATAACAAGATGGTTAAATTTTGACTAAAACTATGTTCACAGGTGATGACGGTGAGATACAAGCAGCGTAAAGTGCCTAAAATCTCTAAGAAATTGCAGTCAGCTGCAGAATCGCTTGCGGCTAGAGGGTAAGGAAATCCTGGTTTTGTTCAGTTTTTTCAATAACTAATAAATTTAATAATACGGACTGATAACCTAAAATCCTATTACTTTACACATACTTAGGTATCCATAATGCTATAGGTATTTTATTTATTCAATTCCTAAATGGTAATTCTAAAATCTCATATCTGATATCACTTATAAAATATATTAGATGTCATATACCACACAAAAACGATCAAGATCACCTAACGTCCAAGGTGGGGATCGAACCCACATACTCAGCTTTCGCGGCTGATGCCTGTCGTTTTTCTTTGGTATATCACATCTAATATTTATAATTTACATAGTATTAAGTAGTGTGACTACTGGGGAAAAATAAAAAGTACAAATCAAAAATATTTACTTAATAAATAATTTGCTTTGTATTTTCACAATATGTTCAATCTTATATCACATTTTTTGTCTAACATTTCAGATTCCTCCGTCCCAACAAACCCTGGGATCCACCAACTGACATAGATCAGACAGTCTTGGAGATCTGTACCGAGAACGGCTTGAGCACAGACTCTGAATTTATGTCCCTGAAAGTCAAGTTTACAGTGCTGAATGCTTGCTTCCAAGAAACAGGGCACAGTGTACCCAACTCCTTGCTTCATAGCATTGAGACTGTTGGTGAGTTTTATTCATAAAATACATATTTACATTTCTTTGTTACCAGCAACCCAGAATCCCATACAATTTGAATGTTAGAAATAATTTCATGAATGCTTAAGATTATTTACATTTATCACCTGAGGCCCATTTCTCAAAAGCTTGTAACTTGTATTACAAGTGGAAGTCTCTTTTTGACATTATTAATTAGATAAGGGGCCTATTTCTCGAAAGCTTGTAACTTGTAATACAAGCGGAAGTCCTTATCTAACTAATAGTGTCAAAAAAAGACTTCCACTTGTATTACAATTTACAAGCTTTCGATAAACGGGCCCAAGGACTTCCACTTGTATTACAAGTTACAAGCTTTCGAGAAATGGGCCTCTCTCTGGTCTCTCTATATCTAAGTATCATATTTTTGTAAATAAATTGGTACCTATCCATGTGGATTTAACTTAAGGTATTAACTTAATTATGGTTTGATAGAAAAATGATAAAAAAATAATAATATTTGTTTTATATTTCAGAGGACTTGCTAGAGTTCTACAAGACCCCAGTGTGTACTACTACACCATTTGATGCTCTCAAGAAGATGGACTTGCCCAAAAATATGCATGTGCAAGAAGATTATGTCAGATTCCACCCTGGTAAGTATATAAACTTTTATGTACAGTCAATAAAAACCCTACATCTCTCTGGAACTATGTTGCGAGTGATATTGTAAATCAAACTGTAAGAAATCTCTAGTACTTGTCATCTTGAATAGTTCCAGAGTGTGCTCAGGTTCCAATTAGTTAACCTTTTGACTGCCAAAGACGGCATATGACGTCTTTATAAAATTATGCCCCTCAAGCCAATGACGGCTATTGACGTCGTTTATTTTTTTAATGTGAATTTATTGAAAAACGTCTCATTATTGAGTTAGCATAATTTTTTTACAAATCTATTTCTTACCCCCTCGGCGTCAGTGGCATGGCGAATCGTTGCGCAGCTGGGCGTTCAAAAGGTTAAGTAATGTTAATGTAGGGCTAGTTTTCTGTGTATGTGGTGTATACTGGAAAGGTAAACAACCTGCTATTTTGCTCATCTCATTATTTGATCAATAAATCTCAAGTATACAACATAGATAATTAATGGTGATCACACCAAATTATATGAAAGTAATATTCCCTGTAATGTTTGGTTAGCAAAACCTAAATGGTATTAAGACAGCTTAGCATATTCATTGTAGTTTTATCCTTTCCAAGTCTAAAGTTTTTAACTTTTACTTACTCTGTTGGTGTTATGACCCAAGTCTTGACTCTTGGCCTCCAACATAAAAGCATGCTTTGAAACCAAGTTTTACAAATGTAAATTTTGTGTTCCAGACAAAGATACCCTGTTTAATGGACAATCAGCTTTCCCTAAAAGTTCCACCATTGTGTCGGGCTTAAAGACTAGGAAGAAGTACGAGGGATATTCTGCGAAGAGGTCATGGCCTTAAGAACAGTTACTATGTTAATAAATAGATATTATGTGTTAGTTGTTAAATAAAATGTTATTAGGCTGATATTATTTCTTTATTTCTACAACAATCTCTTTCCAGCTACTAGAAAATTAAAATATAGTGGAGTAAAGTATGATGAAATGGATGTTTTAATGGGACAAGACAAAAGCCAGCATCCCACATAACATACTATCATGGTCTTTTAACTATTAAAACGAATATGACTAAATAAAAGAAAATTCTAGCGAGAAAACTAAAGTTATGGAAATAGTAACATTTTGGGAAATGGTCTCTAGGCCAAACCATAATTGCTGAAGATTTACACAGTTGCATTTGAGGTAAAATATGGATGCATGCAACTTTCTAAGCTAAATATATATACACAATGCAAACCATGATACTATTACTTATTACATTATTTTTTGCACTTTGCATTTATACCATTAAATGTATATGATTTATTAATTACATAAAAAGGCTTTTAGAAACTATGGAGTCATCAAAGTGAGCCAATGGTTTAAAACTTGAGGCTGGACTAGGAGACAGAACAAACAAGGAAATCTATGATAATGTCCTACGGTGGGGGAATGGTGGGGGAGTTTGATTGAATAGCAGGGTATTTTGCCCATACAATACTATTATTAGTGAACCAAGTTTGATAAAAATACATTAGAATTTTAAAAACTGTGCTAAAACACTTCAAAATATGAATTATTACAGGCAAGTTAGAACTGGTAAGAGTGCAGTGAAAACGGTTGGTCACTAGGTCAATAGGTATGTTCATTCTATCATAGGTAAGGTCAGTCGAGTGCATTAATATATAGACACATTTGTAAGGGATCAGTATGGAGAAGTGTATATATAATGCCCTTGACTGTACCTATAAGCACTGGGTCGCGTTTTATAAAGTTACAATTTACAATTACTCTATTTGCCTCCCTTTCTAGCCAATAATGTGCGTGCATTAGAGAGGCAAACTGTAAAAAATGTAATTTTATAAAACGAGACCCTGGTCTCACCGCGAGCTACTAAGCTATGAACTATGGGTTATAAACACGAACACAAGATACGCACTCCCGTGAAAAAAAGAGACACGGCGATAGCTGATAGCTGGGCGAGTATCGCCGTGTCTCTTTTATTTACATGGAAGTGCATAGATACGCACTGTTCGTGTTTATAGCCCGTAGTTCATAGCTTAGACCCTGGTTTTTCTGGCCGGCGACCGGCGACCGACGCGGTGTCCGCCGCCGACGACGTTCGAATGTTTTGTTCGTGAATGTTTGAGGGTGGTTTCTCTGAAACGTCGCCGGCAGCGGGTAACTGACGACGTGTCAAAGAAACCACCCTCAAACATTCACGAACAAAACATTTTCGAACGTCGTCGGCGGCGGACACGCGTTTGTCGCCGGTCGCCGGCCAGAAAAACCAGGGCCAGTAGCTCGCGGTGAGACCAATGCCATAAAGGTAGGATTCGTACCTATAAAGTGATATGACGTTCATATAAAACATCATAAAATTGAAAGAGGATGGATGAGGTAGGGAAGAAAAAGAAAATTAAAGAGTCAGCATCAGCACTGGATGTCAGCTTGATGGAGTAATCTATAATACCAACGAGATTCTAATTCTTGAATCGTCGACGACGGTTGCGATTAGGAATACGAGTTAACACTACATAAGTACCGGACTTAACTTATTTATTCAATACCTAAACTTATAATTATATTGTGCGTGTCCGTACATACCTAATTACAGTAATTACTTACCAACCAATCTCGCCTTTAGTCACAGAATAATTAATAGTACTACGTACTTTAGTCAAATTGATTCACAAACACCACGATTCTTTAACGAGGACTTTCAGGAGTCTGATTGTAGGCTAGGTTACAAAGAAAATTATTTGTTAGATTTAGAACAAAGAACAATGAACAGGAATGAAATAAACTTGTCAGTTTACTTTACTTTGCAGTTTTTCCAAGTTCCAACGAAGGATTGCAAAAACTCAAAGTAACGTAAACTTCATCTTCAAAAACTTTTACATACACCTAACTAAAAGCTTTGTTCGCAGAAAACTTTTCTGCACCCACTGACATCTAGCAATCATAAGGGATAACTTCCAATTCAGTTTTTTTTGTTTTGTGATTTTGTTACTAGATGGCACTACAATAAATGTGAAAAATCTAAAAAGGAAAGAGATATTGAAAAGTTCTCTTATCCAAGTATTTTCAAAGAAATATTGTTCAATTCTTCATTTTTCCAGCCTAATAAATACTAGTACGTACTTTATGTACAGCCTCCTTTTCACCCATTTCTAAACGAAATTAATTTGACGTCAATAACGTCAAAATGACAGTGACACTTGTTGGCTTGTCTTGTCAGTTCATCGGCTGTCGGTTGTGGTTGGTCGCTTTACGGCGATTAGCGAAGGTTATAACTCGTAAAGTGGTGTAAAATGGACATGTATTTCTCAATAATTCCTTATTAAAGTGACTAAATATCAATTCGACGAGAAAAATGCATATATTATTGATTTTGTCTTTTATAATCCTCGCTATATATTCTTGTGTCTCATGGTATGTTTGGAAAATAGCATCCCTATGTTATTGTTGTTGTTTTGCTGAGTGTTTATTTCTGTTTTATGTATTTTTAGGCTCCTCCCGACTCTCTTGGCTTGGCTATTCAAGAGAAAGTTCCACATAAAGCTGAAAATTGGTCGCATTGGTTTGCCGAAGTTAATATTACGAGATGTTAACTTGTCCAGAGACGGATACTCGATTGTAAGTGATTCTGTTAAACTTCGTATTAGATTTTATTACACTTTTGTCACGTACTCAAGTTAACTAATTTCCAACCACTTTATTAGTGGTTAATTAGAAGCTGTTACTTAATAATAAAAATATTAAAAATAAACTATTTCATAATTAAAATGTCAGTGCTTAGATTCATATTTAAGCTAATTGACCCTTTGACTCTAATATATCTATAGTTGCATTATTGCTACTCTAGTTTCACTCACTCTCAGTATAGAAGTTTGAGAAAAACAGCATGCTACCCAAATACTATCTTGGCTGGTTATTGTAAATACTTCTTTATTAATTTTTCTTAATATTTTCTTCGGTTACCGCTTTAGATACTCATGAAATAAAACTATTTTAATGGATTATATTCCATATATTAACTAAATTTAACTACATCTTGACATTTCACACACTTTTCAGGGTTTGTGGTCACCCAATATAATCCATTAATTAAAATAGTTTTATTTCATGAATAATTTCCTATTTGATCAAAAAGATATTCTTCACACTTGCCTTCACGATTCTGTTTAACTAAAATGATAACCATAATATTTCTCTCATTAGATAAATCATACTGATTAACCTATTTATTGCTTAAATTGATTTTTCCAACAGCAAATTGACGAGATTTCCTTCAGCAGTAGTTTCTTCAACTCTGAAACAAGCAAACTTGTGTCCGTTCTCATCAAAGGATTCAACATAACAAACAATGTAGAAGAGAAAAGGAGCACGGTTGAGACTATTCTGAAGCCGCTTCTGTCAAAACAGAACTCTACGAATAGTCGAGGGGAGGTTGAAGAGGTTAATTTTGAAGAACTGGATCGAGGGTTGAGGGAGGCGGAGACGAATCTATTAGATTTTAGGGATAGAAAGTTACCACCTAGCTTGATTATGATTGCTCAGGTTAGTTGATTGGATTCTGCAACCATATATAACATGGACGTCTAACACCAGCTCAAAAATGCCCCCGAAATCAATTGTTCAATTGTGCCAAGATGGGCAGGACATAGCGCTTTTCTGAACACCGTGTATATTTCGGCACAACATCTTTGACAAATGTTTCTAGAATATAGCCAATTAAAACTTTGATGGACCAATCACAACTATTTTTAAATGGCGGTTTAAGTTTTAATAGGTTGATATTGAAATTTATTAACGTGATGCATTGAAGAGGGGGTGACACTTGTCAACCAAAATTCAGAACCGTTTTTTAAAGGCAATTTAGTATGGCGTGCGGTTTCCATGTTTTACTTGTTCGCAGATTGGATTACTTTACTTTTTTTTTAAATTATCAACATTAAATTTTTTTTGTTAAGTTTAAGTCTGATAATATTGGCACATTTGGCGCATAAACATGTCATAAATATGTACATATTTTTTCATTGAGATACTTTTTAATGGAGACTTCACTTTAACATTTTTAGTTTTAACAACCATTGCATTGGCGTGTGGCATTACGTGTGACGCACGTCCAGGGGCCAATCAACTTTTCGATCGACATATTTTCAGTCCCCTGCGTTACTTTTCATGAACTTTGAAATATACGTCAATTAAGACTATACAAATATTTACGATGAAAAACAGTTGGAACCAATGGAACCTAACTTGATGAAATTGTCACCTGCGTTACGGGACAAAATAGTGTCGATCGAAAAGTTTATTGGCCCCCAGACGCCATCGGTCGCGTGTGACGGGCCATAAATATATATATCTTATACATTAACCCTTCAACAGTTCATGGGCGTGCACATAACGGACATATCGGCGTCAGTGACCGTCGCGGCGTGCACGGTGGCGGCGGCAGCGCGGCGGCTGCAGGCGGACGGCGCCGCCGCCGGCCCGTCGCGCGCGCTCGCCGTGAGCGCGGACCTGCGCGACGGCAGGGTGGGCTGCAGGGAACACCTTGTTATCAGTGATCGGAATAGGTAGTGCCATTTCGGGTGAATGACCTTAAACATTAAACATAACATGGATAAGACTTGGGATTTCTGGGATCGTTTTTTTCATAGATAGTAAATATGATAGACCTAAATTAAGAAAATGCAAAAAAAAAAAATTGCCTTTAACAGTTACAAGTTACAATCATAAAATGTATGTAATTGGTCAACACTATTAAAATATTAGTTTTTTATTTACAATACAACTAATTACATACAAAAAACAGAGGTATACAATAAGCGTCTTATAGCCAAGAATTAAATTCTTCCAGTCATCCTGTACGGATTATGTTTTAGATTGTTTATTCCTTGCTTTCTTTAAAATTATAATAGCAAACAATTGTTTTTTCGATATTCTCAACTGTCAATCTTATTTCTTTTGATGACTAAACGTAGACTAAAAACTTTTCATGTGAAATCCCGGGGTTAAAAGGTATATCCATACTAAGCTTACGCACCGAGTTCCCGTGAAATGGCACTACTTATTCCAATCACTGCTTGTTATACAACCTTCCACAGTCAGCGTGCATATAACGGACATATCGGCGTCGGTGACCGTCGCGGCGTGCACGGTGGCGGCGGGAGCGCGGACCTGCGCGACGGCAAGGTGGGCTGCAGGGGATACCTTGTTATACAACCTTACAGTCAGCGTGCATATAACGGACATATCGGCGTCGGTGACCGTCGCGCGCGCACGTTGTGAGCGCGGACCTGCGCGACGGCAAGGTGGGCTGCGGGGGATACCTTGTTATACAACCTTACAGTCAGCGTGCATATAACGGACATATCGGCGTCGGTGACCGTCGCGGCGCGCTCGCCGTGAGCGCGGACCTGCGCGACGGCAAGGTGGGCTGCGGGGGATACCTTGTTATACAACCTTACAGTCAGCGTGCATATAACGGACATATCGGCGTCGGTGACCGTCGCGCGCGCACGTTGTGAGCGCGGACCTGCGCGACGGCAAGGTGGGCTGCGGGGGATACCTTGTTATACAACCTTACAGTCAGCGTGCATATAACGGACATATCGGCGTCGGTGACCGTCGCGGCGCGCGCGCTCGCCGTGAGCGCCGACCTGCGCGACGGCAAGGTGGGCTGCAGGGGATACCTTGTTATACAACCTTACAGTCAGCGTGCACGGGTCAAACGTAAACCCATGTTCGGAGTCTTTCCGGTGGACAATCTAAAAGTTAAGGCCTATAAAGCTTGATTTTCTTATGAAAGCCTAATCTTCATTAAGACGTCCTCCTTTTCCATTGCTTTGTATGATAAAAATCATTACTATCTGTCCACAGGATGTTAACTATTGACCACAGGAAATTAAAAGTGCGTGTTCTGCTGAACTGTAGAGCCCCTGTTTCTTGTGGCCAATAGTAAGCAACTGGTAGGAGTGTAGTCGTGATTTTTATCATACAATTTAATAGGAAAGGAGTGCCTTTAAATGACAATAAGGGTTTAATAAGAAAATTAACTCTCATAGCCCTTAACTTTTAAAATGTCCACCGGAAAGACTCGTAACATGATTTTAAGTTTGACGCCGCGGCGCCGCGCGGTGGCGGCGGGAGCGCGGACCTGCGCGACGCCAAGGTGGGCTGCAGGGGATACCTTGTTATACAACCTTACAGTCAGCGTGCACGTGGGTCAAACGAAAACCCATGTTCGGAGTCTTTCCGGTGGACAATCTAAAAGTTAAGGCCTATAAAGCTTGATTTTCTTCTGAAAGCCTAATCTTCATTAAGACGTCTCCTCCTTTTCCATTGCTTTGTATGATAAAAATCATTACTATCTGTCCACAGGATGTTAACTATTGACCACAGGAAAGAAAAAGTGCGTGTTCTGCTGAACTGTAGAGCCCCTCTTTCCTGTGGCCAATAGTAAGCAACTGGTAGGAGTGTAGTCGTGATTTTTATCATACAATTTAATAGGAAAGGAGTGCCTTTAAATGACAATAAGGGTTTAATAAGAAAATTAACTCTCATAGCCCTTAACTTTTAAAATGTCCACCGGAAAGACTCGTAACATGATTTTAAGTTTGAAGTGGGCTGCAGGGGATACCTTGTTACACAACCTTACAGTCAGCGTGCACAACGGACATGTCGGCGTCGGTGACCGTCGCGGCGTGCACGGTGGCGGCGGGAGCGCGACGGCAAGGTGGGCTGCAGGGGATACCTTGTTATACAACCTTACAGTCAGCGTGCATATAACGGACATATCGGCGTCGGTGACCGGCGCGCGCGCTCGCCGTGAGCGCGGACCTGCGCGACGGCAAGGTGGGCTGCAGGGGATACCTTGTTATACAACCTTACAGTCAGCGTGCATATAACGGACATATCGGCGTCGGTGACCGTCGTGGCGTGCTCGCCGTGAGAGCGGACCTGCGCGACGGCAAGGTGGGCTGCAGGGGATACCTTGTTATACAACCTTACAGTCAGCGTGCACGTGGGTCAAACGTAAACCCATGTTCGGAGTCTTTCCGGTGGACAATCTAAAAGTTAAGGCCTATAAAGCTTGATTTGCTTATGAAAGCCTAATCTTCATTAAGACGTCCTCCTTTTCCATTGCTTTGTATGATAAAAATCATTACTATCTGTCCACAGGATGTTAACTATTGACCACAGGTGTTCTGCTGAACTGTAGAGCCCCTCTTTCCTGTGGCCAATAGTAAGCAACTGGTAGGAGTGTAGTCGTGATTTTTATCATACAATTTAATAGGAAGGGAGTGCCTTTAAATGACAATAAGGGTTTAATAAGAAAATGTGTAATATTTATTTATCAACCAATAGAATGAATAACAAGTCTCAACATAAGAAAATTAACTCTCATAACCCTTAAATTTTAAAATGTCCACCGGAAAGACTCGTAACATGATTTTAAGTTTGACCCATATAACGGACATATCGGCGTCGGTGACCGTCGCGGCGTGCACGGTGGCGGCGGGAGCGCGGACCTGCGCGACGGCAAGGTGGGCTGCAGGGGATACCTTGTTATACAACCTTACAGTCAGCGTGCATATAACGGACATATCGGCGTCGGTGACCGTCGCGGCGTGCTCGCCGTGAGAGCGGACCTGCGCGACGGCAAGGTGGGCTGCAGGGGATACCTTGTTATACAACCTTACAGTCAGCGTGCATATAACGGACATATCGGCGTCGGTGACCGGCGCGCGCGCTCGCCGTGAGCGCGGACCTGCGCGACGGCAAGGTGGGCTGCAGGGGATACCTTGTTATACAACCTTACAGTCAGCGTGCACGTGGGTCAAACGTAAACCCATGTTCGGAGTCTTTCCGGTGGACAATCTAAAAGTTAAGGCCTATAAAGCTTGATTTTCTTATGAAAGCCTAATCTTCATTAAGACGTCCTCCTTTTCCATTGCTTTGTATGATAAAAATCATTACTATCTGTCCACAGGATGTTAACTATTGACCACAGGAAAGAAAAAGTGCGTGTTTTGCTGAACTGTAGAGCCCCTCTTTCCTGTGGCCAATAGTAAGCAACTGGTAGGAGTGTAGTCGTGATTTTTATCATACAATTTAATAAGGAAAGGAGTGCCTTTAAATGACAATAAGGGTTTAAGAAAATTAACTCTCATAGCTCTTAACTTTTAAAATGTCCACCGGAAAGACTCGTAACATGATTTTAAGTTTGACGCCGCGGCAAGGTGGGCTGCAGGGGATACCTTTTTATACAACCTTACAGTCAGCGGGCATATAACGGACATATCGGCGGCGGTGACCGTCGCGGCGTGCACGGTGGCGGCGGCAGCGCGGCGGCTGCAGGCGGACGGCGCCGCCGCCGGCCCGGCGCGCGCGCTCGCCGTGAGCGCGGACCTGCGCGACGGCAAGGTGGGCTGCAGGGGATACCTTGTTATACAACCGTTATTAGCAGTCACAGTTATTTAGCATTCCTAACAGCAGAACGAAACACGCTCGGCATTCATATATTGTTCGTACATGTAAGCAATACAATGAAAAATGCATGGACGCAGATTTGTTTGGCAGTTCTTTAGGCACTTTTAAGAGAATCATTATATCATTGTTAAAATAACGGATATCTTACCTACTTGTTAATTGTAGTTTTTATTATTATTATTATAATTTTCTCTTAGCACTTTGTTACTAACAACTACAACTTACTTTTATATTACGTTGATATTTGTAGATCAGGAAACTATTGGTCTGTTAGTAAAATAATTTGTAGCTATTAGCTAAGTCATTCAAATGTTATTTAAGACTGTTTGTTTCTAAATAAATCAAAAAAGAAAAGATAACCCTCCAGTCAGCGTGCATATAACGGACATATCGGCGGCGGTGACCGTCGCGGCGTGCACGGTGGCGGCGGGAGCGCGGCGGCTGCGCGACGCCAAGGTGGGCTGCAGGCGGGATACCTTATTATACAACTGGGTTGTAAATAGAAAAAAAACAAATGTTTTTTTTTCAAAATTTTGATTTTTTTTTTCAAAATGGTTTTTTTCAGGAGTTCAAATCATACTAAAAGAAACGGTTTTTCGTGATTTATTTATATAACTAAGAACATTAAACTAAGTATGTCTGTGTTATGTAAGTTTGTAACTACATTATTCAGCATCAAAAGCAAAAGCAAACTATTTGAACTTGGTAGGTACGTGGTACGTTAACTACCTAATACTGATTTCGTTAATGTCGGTTTTCTAAACCTAAAATCAAAGTTGTTAAATACTATTCGTTTAATAGTAAACATAAAGTTAAAAAAACTGTAACAAAAGTATTAAATGCCTTGCAAGTTTTGAAATTTCTAACTTTTGAAAAAAAAAACAAATTTTAGAAAAAAATCTTTTTTTTTTCACGGTTGTTTTTCAAGCCAGAAAAAAACCGTTTTTTTGCAACCCAATATACAACCTTCCACAGTCAGCGTGCATTTGACGGACATATCGGCGGCGGTGACCACTGGGGATACCCTGTTACGAGTACATGAGACTGTGTGAATGTGAAGGTGCTTGTAGTGGAATAAGGCGTAAAGTAATAGAAGGCTGTTAGATTTTTGTGTTTAGCTTGATTTGGATTAGTTGGTCTTAAAAATGTGTTTTTTTCTTACTAAAATTAGTTTTACTCACGATTTTTAGAAATGTAACAAAAACACTTTTTGATTGGCCATGTGTCACCTTCATCATCATCAAGGATCGGACAAACGCCCGTCATTTTGAAAACATAACCCTGTTCCGTACAATAGAGACTTCCTTATCTTATGATGTCAACATATTTTATTTAATATGTAGTTTTTTTAATAACACAAACACAATGTATCTATTTAGGAGATCCCAACTCTTTCTTACTTGTACAAGTTGTTTATATGTGTCGATGCACATGGAAAGGTACCTTGTCACGGTGTTTAAAATGGACTTTATTAAAGATCATATAAGGTGTATTTTAAGAATCGTGACAAGGTACCTTTCCATGTGAACTGACACATATCATGATTGTGACCAATAAAAGATTTAAGTAAAATTTATTAATATATGAGTTATCCATAATCCGTTTAAATCATTTTATGTCATGAATTATTGTCGCGGTAACCGAAGAAGATATCATACACTCAATACATCGAAATTCAATATTAAAAATTCTAAATCGTGTATGTGTCACAAATTCACAAACAAGTAAATAAGAGTTGCGAGATCCTAAATACATACTTTGAGATAGTGTCATTAAAAAATATCTTATAAAATAAAATAAGTTAAAATCATAAGATAAGGAAGTCTCTACTGTAAGGAACAGGGTTATTTTTTCAAAATGACGGGCGTTTGTCCGATCTTTGATCATCATCACCCTATCTCAGTCCACTGCTGGACGTAGGCCTTTCCTTTTAACTATGCGTATAGACGCATTACGAGGTTTATGCCCATAATCGCCACGCTCACATGTCCACTATGATGACTCTGCTGCTGTATGATTAATGATGTCATCAAAAAATGGTCAGTAACACTTCCATCCTTTAGTCGACTCTTACAACACCCGCGGGTATTCTTACTGCCGTTACCCATGGCACAAAATGTACACATCTATAAGAATAAGAATTGTTTATTGCCACAAATATATCTTAAAATCTATAATATCATAAAAAATAAACAAACTATGAATTTATACAAAACAATAAAAAGAAAACAGTACAAATAAATTAGTTAGGACAAAATATTACTAAGGGCAAAGGGTACCAGTCTCAGCGTATGACAGGCCGGGGTGCCAGGCGCTGATTTTCAGACCGGTCCCATACTAATTGGCAGTCGGAGAAACAAAATATAATATAATAGAAATTATAAAAACATTACTTATACATTTTTCAGATACGCATACTAAAAGAGCGAACCGTGCTAGGAGAGGCGAGCCTGAGCGTGTTATTAGAGGGTACAGTGAAAGCGGACGGGCCGCTCAGTATAGAGGTAAGAAAGAAATAAATCTTTTCGACATGATATATTATTATGTACTTATAAGGTCATCATCAGCTTATGATAGTCCACTGGACGTCCGATGGACATAGGCCTCTCCTATCAACTATACGTACAGACGCATTAGGAGATAAATGCCCATAATCGCCACGCTGGGCAAGCGGATGGGCGATCGCAGTAATGTAATGACGCTGCTGCCCATCATCAATCTTTTATCAAATAATGGTCAGTGACACTTCAATCCCTTAGTCAACTCTGACGACACCCGCAGGAGGAGTTGGGGTGGTGACAATATTATACGGTGCTGAGGGATAATTTCGAAAGTCACATAAAAATTACCATTTTATCCATTAATTATTATTAAGATTCCTCTTGCGAAATTAGCCAAAAAATTCAGACATTCGAAATTCTCTGACTGATAAATAATAAATGGAACTATACCATTAGTACAATCAAATCCAAAAAAAAAAATGTAATCAAATATGGCTAACTTTCCTTAGCATTTGACCTCTTTGACACGTTCGCAGATATATTTTCAGTAATAAATATCAACCTTTTTTACTAAAAATGTATGTGAACTCAAGAGTAGTTTAAGGTTTTAAGTTGGTAATAAAAACCGATATTGTGTTTTATAAGCGTGTTAAAAATCATTGTTTATTTCCTCTTATTTATTACCATAAAAAGTTACTTTCGAGTATGAATTGACTACCTGTAAAAAAAAACCTCTCCTATTTGTTTTACTTATGAATTAGTACATTGTGCATCAAGGGAGGTAAGTACGGAATTACTAACGAGAGTGTTAGAAGCCCGACGCCGTTAGGCGGAGGGCTTTTATGTCTCGAGTTAGTATTCCGCTTACCGACCGTGATGCATACAACGTTTTTCATCACACTTGCCAACCAAAAAATTCGTTTTAAGACATAATAATATTAAATGACGTACTGACATTTCTATTACTCCCTAGGGAATTTCACTTTTCTATTACTCCCGCTACGCGCGCAAGCAATGGCGCGCTTAGCCAGCAAGTGTGATGAAAACTTAGTTGTTTAACGTCGAGGCCAACATTTTGAAATACGTACATACGTACTATTATAATTAGTTTTTGTTAACTGCATAATTATCATGTGTACCTAATCTCGCTAAATAGTTGGGTCAGAACACTTATCATGATTAGTGATGCTGTGCGTTACGTCATCCTACGTTTGCTTATCTTTGACTATAACAAAATGTCTTATAATTATAGGAATTTTACAATTGTATACGCCTTTTTGTGCATGAAGTATGATAATGCTGATAACAATGTTGTTTTGGTATCTTGAAGTCTTCTAATACGGGGTATAAATGTGCCTTAAGCTTATTAATCTTCTAAAAGGAAGTTACCATAAATTAATAAATATAAATAAATAAATCGACCTAGTCCCATCGTAAGCTCAATTAAATCTTCTGATGTGGGTACCAAGCAACGGTATTTATAATTATAGATACATGTATATACTTAAATACATAGGCAGCCACGATAAAGGAACAGACATTTGTGATAAATAAATACACAAATAATGCCCTTGCTGGGATTCGAATCGACCCTCCTCCAGCTTCGTAGGCAGAGTCACTACCAACTAGGCTACGGAGGCTGTTGGTTATATTACTTATTTAGGGTAAATTGCTAGTAATTGGCCACTCTCCAGTAACTGGACCATACCATACCATACCATCATCAGTCTATGATAGTCCACTGCTGGACGAAGGCCTCTCCTATTACCTATGCGTATAGCCGCATTAGGAGGTAAATGCCCATAATCGCCACGCCGGATTGACGATCGCAGTAATGTGTCCACTATGATGACGCTGCTGCCCATCATCAATGTTTTATCTAATATAGTAACTGGACACTTTACATAAATATGAACTCTATGTGGTTATCGTTAGAATTCATTTTAAAATTATGTGTCATATCAATGTATCGTCGGTTCACAAGCAAAAGTTACTAAGTAACAAATACCTACTTGAAATAAACGTCGTATCTCAGTTTTGACATGAGAGCGACATACGAGGTTGCTTAGAATAGTGACAGTTTTTATAGTGAGTTTTGCTTGTCAGCCGACGGTATATACTTTTGTGACATGTAAAATTATTTCTAATTTTTTCAATAAAAATCTCATTCTCATTATTATTACTCTCATTCAATGTCAATCACTCTCCCTCGTCCAAAATGAATTCTAATTATAAGTGCATAGAGTTCATTTTTATATAAGGTGGTCAGTTACTGGAAGGTGGCCAGTTACTAGCAATTAACCTACTTCCCAGAAAATCAACTGCAGCATCAGCGAAACCCACATATCCTTTCACGACTCTCTCCATGAACTGGTGAAGAAACAAAGACGCTACAAGAAGCCGAGGGTCCAACGTGAGGACCTGCAGCCGCTGTCCAGGTCGCCACCAGTGCCAAAGGTATCATTAGTGTGACACTGGTTCCACTTTCACGATCTGGTGAGGAAGCAGAGACGCTACAAGACTAAGGTCCGGCGTGAGGACCAGGTCGCCACCAGTGCCAAAGGTATCATTAGTGTGACACTGGTTCCACTTTCACGATCTGGTGAGGAAGCAGAGACGCTACAAGACTAAGGTCCGGCGTGAGGACCAGGTCGCCACCAGTGCCAAAGGTATCATTAGTGTGACACTGGTTCCACTTTCACGATCTGGTGAGGAAGCAGAGACGCTACAAGACTAAGGTCCGGCGTGAGGACCAGGTCGCCACCAGTGCCAAAGGTATCATTAGTGTGACACTGGTTCCACTTTCACGATCTGGTGAGGAAGCAGAGACGCTACAAGACTAAGGTCCGGCGTGAGGACCAGGTCGCCACCAGTGCCAAAGGTATCATTAGTGTGACACTGGTTCCACTTTCACGATCTGGTGAGGAAGCAGAGACGCCACAAGACTAAGGTCCGGCGTGAGGACCAGGTCGCCACCAGTGCCAAAGGTCTCATTAGTGTGACACTGGTTCCACTTTCACGCTCTGGTGAAGAAGCAGAGACGCTACAAGACGAGGGAACTCTAGTATTGATAAAAAAAAAGATAATTGGCTGTTTTATTATCAAAACAGTCAAACACTGACATTTAATAGTGTAAACTAATTTTGTTCTTCTTTTCAGATATTTAGTTTAAAGATTGACACAACACACGTAACGTGCATAGACAACGTCACTAAAACAGACTTCAAGGCGACACTTAATAGTTTCCAAGTAAGAATCTTTTAGTATTATCAGTTACAACTTTGTAACCTCAGTAAGGTGAAAAAGTGGATACATGACTTTGTAACCTCAGTAAGGTGAAAAAGTGGATACATGACTTTGTAACCTCAGTAAGGTGAAAAAGTGCATACATGACTTTGTAACTAACTGTACTTATTATTATAGTTTAAAATATGTAGTAAGGGCCTGTTTTTTCATATCTGTACCAGATAAATGTTAGGCGTCTCTTTTATTTAAATGCCTGGGGAAAAGTGAATGTGTATATTTGTCCGGGGATTGCGAAACAGACTGTTAATGTTTTAGTTGTATGTTTTAAATTCACTATTTTCTTGAAATCATATTTTATCCTTACTGTATAAGGAATAGTGCTGAATATAGTTTATTTGTAAAATCAAGTCAAAGTAAACAAAAGAAAACGTACTTTATTGAGTTTATGAAAGGTTTAAATTTCATTGAAGTGGAGTATACATTGTAATGATGGTAAAATGTTCAAAGGTTTTGGACATTTTGTTAGTTTAACACATTGAGCGTCGGGAACTCTCGAGGAGAGTTCTCTGTGGGAGGTCCATTTTCGCTATAAAGCGGAAAAATCACGGGTTAGCAACGAGCGTAGCGCGTAGCACTCATTGGCAATGAAAGTGTTACTGAGTTTAGTTGGTTTAGAAATCAAGCCTATTCTATTTCCAGGTAAATTCTCGCTTCAGTGCAGCAGCAATACACACCGACTCCTCAGGAGAGTCCAGCGCTCGGGTGCAGATGTACGTGGCGCTGCAGATGGGACAGCTGCAGGTGTCCGCGCGCTGCCGGCTGCAGGAGACCCAAGTGCTGCTGTATAATGACAAGCTCAAGTTGGACGCTAAGGTACGGTGTCAATTAGACGTGTGCGCCGCGCCGGTGTCACGCCGCCGCCGACCTTTTTTGCCACGCCGCCGCCGCCGACTAATGGTCGGCGTGAAATCGGCGTGGCCTTGACTGAATAACAAAGTTATTTCTAATGGGCTAAATACTACACTAAGCGTTGTATTTGCTTTATGTATTTATATAATGCTCTTATGTAGGGAATTTACTGTCAACCTATTAGTTGCTTTCGAGTGTCATCAATCATTACACGTAGGTTCTTAGGCTCGACAACTTCCAGCCTCCTGAACATGCCGGTTTCGGCTTCTAGAAAAGGTTTAGCACCGTAAATCACATACACAAGCAACGTCAGGATATACAAAAGATCGAGAGGTATATACGCTTCGCATGCATCTCGACCTGATCCCGAAAGAGCTAGAGCCACTTTGATACGCCACTACACCGAAGACCTGCCAGAAGTCAGTATCGGCGAAATCGAGATCGCTCTTGGGCAGCTTAAAAACGGAAAAGCCCCTGGAGAAGATGGCGTTACAACAGAGCTTTTAAAAGTGGAGGTAATACCGTATTGAGGGAGCTCCAAACGCTTTTTAACGCTGTCCTATTCGAAGGGAGAACTCCGGAGGCATGGAGTACAAGTGTGGTTGTCCTGTTCTTCAAAAAGGGAGACAAAACCCTGATGAAGAACTATCGACCCATTTCTCTTCTAAGCCATGTCTATAAGCTGTTCTCAAGAGTGATCACGAACCGTCTTGCGCGGAGATTCGACGATATCCAACCTCCGGAACAGGCTGTATTTCGGAGCGGATACGGCACCATAGACCACATCCACACAGTGCGGCAGATTATACAGTAGACCGAAGAGTATAATCAGCCCCTGTGTCTAGCATTTGTGGACTATGAGAAGCCCTTTGACTCGATTGAGATCTGGTCTGTTCTGGAATCCTTGCAGCGATATCAAGTTGATTGGCGATACATTCAAGTGATAAGATGTCTATACGAAGCCGCCACCATGTCCGTCCAAGTACAGAATCAGCAAACAAATCCTATACCATTGCATAGAGGCGTGAGACAAGGGGACGTGATCTCCCCGAAATTGTTCTCAAATGCAATGGAGGACATGTTCAAGACGCTGAGCTGGAAAGGGCGTGGCATCAACATTAATGGCGAGTACATCACTCACTTGCGATTCGCTGATTATATCGTCATCGTGGCAGAAACGCTGCAGGACCTACAACAGATGCTGAACGATCTGGCTGACTCTTCTATACGCATCGGCCTACGGATGAACTTGGACAAAACCAAGGTTATGTTCAATGAACATGTACTACCGGAACCGATCGCAGTACACGGCACCGTTCTCGAAGTTGTTCAAAGATATGTATACCTCGACCAAACATTGCAGATGGGTTGAAACAATTTCGAGAATGAGGTGAACAGGAGAATTCAGATAGGTTGGGCAGCATTTGGGAGGCTACGTGGAATCTTCACATCGTCGATCCCACAGTGTCTGAAGACAAAAGTCTTCAATCAGTGCGTCCTACCCGTCATGACGTACGGAGCCAAAACGTGGACACTGACGGTACGGCTGGTCTACAAGTTCAAGGTCGCTCAGCGAGCTATGGTAAGGGCTATGCTCGGCGTCTCTCTGCGGGATCGAATCAGAAATGAGGTTATCCGACAGAGAACCAAAGTGATCGACATAACCCACCGTATTGGCAAGCTGAAGTGGCAGTGGGCTGGCCATATTAGCCGTAGAACCGACAACCGTTGGGGTAAACGAGCTCTTGAGTGGAGACCGCGTCTCGGCAAGCGTAGTGTAGGTCGCCCTCAGGCAAGGTGGTGCGACGATTTGCGTAGGATGGCTGGCAGGAGCTGGATGCGAGCAGCCGAAGATCGAGAACGGTGGTGTGAAATTGGGGAGGCCTATGTCCAGCAGTGGACTGCGATAGGCTGATGATGAGGGGTATAACTTGCCCCTCAGGTTAGCGTTCGTATTCGTGGTCTATTAAGCATTTGAATTGATCGAGACCGGCTGTACTACAGTATCTTCAACAGTACCAAGTAGACTACTCCTACATGCGTCGATAACCCAATTCTGAGCGATGTGACTTATCAACTCATCAATTTCTCTTTCACGATCTTCCACCAACCACTCCAATTTTCCGCAGCGTAGATCGCTTCAGCAACCCGAAAGTTTAGTGAGGTGCGGATCTGGTCTCTCCAGCGCATAGGGCTCCTTCCTCTTGGCCTTTTCTTTCCAATCTTTCTCGTAAATTTTTGGAGGTTTTCCCCAGGTTTGCGGGCTATGAGTCCAAAGAACAACCAACCAAAATACAGTAAAACAAGTAAGCCAAATAGGTAGACTACCGGTACTTATATTGTAGTGTTCAGGGGGGTTACCATGACCTCGTTAATGCAATTCAGTTTAGGTTCGGCTAGCCAATTTTCGACAGTTATTCTCTGCAACTGACGCATTGCCATTCAGATTAGGTACTCAAGACCACTATTCGAAATCCAGATTATTACAGCGACGATTAAGACATGGAGATGTCTTGTCTCCAAAACTGTTTACAGTTGCTTTGGAAGATGTTTTCAAGATTTTGGACTGGACTGGGATGGGCTTGTCATCAACAACACTAGCGAATATATCATTCACTTTCGGTTTGCCGACTATATAGTTATTATGGCTGAAACCATGGAGAACCACCAAATGAGTACAAGTGAGGCGACCTGGAACGCTTCTGTGAAGCCCTAATGGAGTTCGGTTTTCGGCCAAACGAATCGGAGGGCCGCAGAGTGTCACCTCGGCCGGCAGACGGCCATTGTGTAGCGAGGGAGCGCTAGGCTCTGGCAGCTCGGGCTTCGACCTTGTCACCTGGCGTGCCTCTGTGGAATGCTCCAGGCCTTCAGCCTTACGCGAAACTGGACGTTCTCTATTTAGATACAGAGATATCTCTATTTAGATATTGCTGGCGTTAAGACAGTTGGGAAGCGTCATTGTATCGGAGAGCACTGAAATCGTCCGGGCCTTCGGCCTTCGCGGGCTTGACGCCTCGCCATCGGGCCTTTGGCCTTCAGGTACAGCTTATTTAGATACAAGAGAATATCTTATTGTGATTAAAAACGTTAAAAGTTAAAAACATATGGAGAATTTTGTAGTTGTAAAACATGTTTATAACTTTTTTGCATATTCAAATGTAATTAAAATGTAGACTCTAAATAAGGCCAAACACTATAACTTAATGAAAATAAAGCAAGTCTGAGAATAAGCATTAATGTATTTGCAAGATTCGTATTATCCGAGATGTTGTATAAATCCTAGTTGAGACTTGAGAGCCGCAGAAGAACTGGAAGGACCAACATAGCTCAAAAAATCACTGAACTGAAGTGGCAGTGGGCTGGACATACATTACTCGCAAAACTACCGGTGGGGCAAGTGATTTCTTAGTTGCAAGCATAATTATATTACAGCGTAAGATGCCTCCCAACTCCCAATATGATGAACCGATCACCCAGTAAAGATAGCTGGAATCCAATGCTATGATAGGGGATTTGGGAGACCTAATATGAATAGGGCTAGTCCAAACCCAGTTATTGTTGAAAATATTATGTTAGACCGTGGTGGGAAGAGAAAACTGATATGTACTGATCAGATGTTGGATAAGGTGGTCAGTAGTGGTGTTTAATGAACATTTATATTGTATTTATCTAACTGTGACAAATTATACTATCGAATTCCGCTTTTTTATTCATGTGACCTTGACGCCGATTTCACGCCGAAATCACGCCGCCGCCGCCGACTTTTCAGCAAACGCCGCCGCCGATCATTTTTAGATCGGCGCACACGTCTAGTGTCAATACACACCGACTCCTCAGGAGAGTCCAGCGCTCCTGTATAACGACAAGCTCAAGTTGGACGCCAAGGTACTATCGAAAAATTGAATACTGACCCACCATAGAATTTTGGCATAGTAACGGCAAAAGACAAATCGTACGACAGTTGCTATAATTCCATTGATACGAGTATCACTCATGAGATTCTAATTTTCTAATGTGGGTCAGAATTTTGACGATAGTACCTATACGGTGCAAAATAGAGATTGTCTCCATTATTATGTTTGCTTTTTTTGGGAATTTATGAAATTACGGATGAGAGTTCAATTGGTTGCGCTTCATGCGAACGCCGGCGACAAATTTTTAAACAGATTCGGAGTTTTTACCAGCAGCGGTCTAGCGGAGGCCTCTAACTATAGTTAAATCAATGAACTATAGACTGGCTTTTGGCACAAGCCTTTATATAAGAACTTGGACTTTATTATGTACAACGGAGAGTAGCCATTTCATCAGCTAATGTTTTGATATATGTTTCGTTCTAAACAGGAATCGGATACCGGTTTTTTCTCCATACAAAAGAACGGTTTGAATTCCGTTCTTTTTCGTTGTTCGGTTTACATATTTTTTATTAATGGAGTAATTCGAAAATACGGTGTTTATAATTACATAAAATGTTGAGTACTACGTAGTAAAAAGTGTAAAACATTTAAAATATTGAGCTATTTCGATGTTTTTCTAGAAAACCGGTTCCGATCCCTGGTTCTAAATACGGATATTTTAGAAAATTCCAACTCGAACTAATGGTAGCCCTTTGTAGAGGATGCTTAAAACTGATTTCTTTTCATTACAGCTAGAAAAAGGAGTTCTCAACCTTTACCTAATCCTAAGCACGCTGAAACTGTCGTACGACCACGAGAACATGTTCCAATGGTACACGTCAGTATTGGAGAGGCTCGACACGAAGCCAATGCAGATGCATACGAGCACTTGTAAGTTAACACACCCCTTTAGAATATAATGGAATGAGATTTATTCGTAAGCGTAACACATGGGCAAGTCCACGAGACTGTAATAACAATTACCAATTCTTTTGTGTGTTTTTACATTAATTTATCAAATTCTCCGTATATCTGACCTAGCTCTACAGCTAGATATGTGAACGCTTAAATCTACGTAATTAATATAATACCTAGACAAAGAAAGAAAAAGAAAGCCATGCAGACAAAGAAAGAAAATGAACATAGGAATGTCATAAAATGGTGCTATGAGCCCTGCTGTCTTCAGTATAAACGCGATAGCTAATTTTGATAGTGTCAATTGTATACTTTATCGTCCAATAAAAGAGCATTTCATGGGCTGTTTTCTTCCGAGTTATTAGTATTTATATATTTTTTGAGCAATTTTTGACTCCTCTGGCAATGAAAGAGAACTTCGATAAACCCACAATTGTGAGAAAAACAGTGTTTGTACGGGACATCGGTGGAATTTTTCGTGGAATGCATCTAAGTAGAGTTGCCGCACACAAACAATACCACACAATACATTTTAAACACACAATACCACTACATTATGCAATTCCAGTTCTGGATAATTATCTATAGTATTGAAACACACACTCGCAAGCTGTATTCGCATAACCATATCGTCTCTTTGCCAAACAGCTCGACGTCGAATACTTTTATGATTCTGAACTTATTTAGTCAGCCCCGTTCACTCTTCGTATAGACGCATTTCTTTGAAGAATGGTGTTGCGAGCTAAATTTAATCTACCCGAAGTCTTTTCGAATCGCGTATATTATAATTCGGTTTTTATTTCCAGCTCAATCTTCAGGAGTATTGCGCAGTATACTCCGCGCATGCGTAGTCCAAGGCTGCGCGGAACTACGTCACGGCTCCCTGCGAGCGCGGCTGCCCGCGCCGCTGTCGCTCGGCTGCCAGGGGCTCAAGGTCAAGCTCGACCAGCTGGTGGACACTAGAGGTCAGTGACCTCCGTGTAGCGTGCTGTATACTCCGCGCATGCGCAGTGCAAGGCTGCGCGGAACTACGTCACGGCTCCCTGCGAGCGCGGCTGCCCGCGCCGCTGTCGCTCGGCTGCCAGGGGCTCAAGGTCAAGCTCGACCAGCTGGTGGACACTAGAGGTCAGTGACCTCCGTGTAGCGTGCTGTATACTCCGCGCATGCGCAGTGCAAGGCTGCGCGGAACTACGTCACGGCTCCCTGCGAGCGCGGCTGCCCGCGCCGCTGTCGCTCGGCTGCCAGGGGCTCAAGGTCAAGCTCGACCAGCTGGTGGACACTAGAGGTCAGTGACCTCTGTGTGGCGTGCTGTATACTCCGCGCATGCGCAGTGCAAGGCTGCGCGGAACTACGTCACGGCTCCCTGCGAGCGCGGCTGCCCGCGCCGCTGTCGCTCGGCTGCCAGGGGCTCAAGGTCAAGCTCGACCAGCTGGTGGACACTAGAGGTCAGTGACCTCCGTGTAGCGTGCTGTATACTCCGCGCATGCGCAGTGCAAGGCTGCGCGGAACTACGTCACGGCTCCCTGCGAGCGCGGCTGCCCGCGCCGCTGTCGCTCGGCTGCCAGGGGCTCAAGGTCAAGCTCGACCAGCTGGTGGACACTAGAGGTCAGTGACCTCCGTGTAGCGTGCTGTATACTCCGCGCATGCGCAGTGCAAGGCTGCGCGGAACTACGTCACGGCTCCCTGCGAGCGCGGCTGCCCGCGCCGCTGTCGCTCGGCTGCCAGGGGCTCAAGGTCAAGCTCGACCAGCTGGTGGACACTAGAGGTCAGTGACCTCTGTGTGGCGTGCTGTATACTCCGCGCATGCGCAGTGCAAGGCTGCGCGGAACTACGTCACGGCTCCCTGCGAGCGCGGCTGCCCGCGCCGCTGTCGCTCGGCTGCCAGGGGCTCAAGGTCAAGCTCGACCAGCTGGTGGACACTAGAGGTCAGTGACCTCTGTGTAGCGTGCTGTATACTCCGCGCATGCGCAGTGCAAGGCTGCGCGGAACTACGTCACGGCTCCCTGCGAGCGCGGCTGCCCGCGCCGCTGTCGCTCGGCTGCCAGGGGCTCAAGGTCAAGCTCGACCAGCTGGTGGACACTAGAGGTCAGTGACCTCCGTGTAGCGTGCTGTATACTCCGCGCATGCGCAGTGCAAGGCTGCGCGGAACTACGTCACGGCTCCCTGCGAGCGCGGCTGCCCGCGCCGCTGTCGCTCGGCTGCCAGGGGCTCAAGGTCAAGCTCGACCAGCTGGTGGACACTAGAGGTCAGTGACCTCCGTGTAGCGTGCTGTATACTCCGCGCATGCGCAGTGCAAGGCTGCGCGGAACTACGTCACGGCTCCCTGCGAGCGCGGCTGCCCGCGCCGCTGTCGCTCGGCTGCCAGGGGCTCAAGGTCAAGCTCGACCAGCTGGTGGACACTAGAGGTCAGTGACCTCCGTGTAGCGTGCTGTATACTCCGCGCATGCGCAGTGCAAGGCTGCGCGGAACTACGTCACGGCTCCCTGCGAGCGCGGCTGCCCGCGCCGCTGTCGCTCGGCTGCCAGGGGCTCAAGGTCAAGCTCGACCAGCTGGTGGACACTAGAGGTCAGTGACCTCCGTGTAGCGTGCTGTATACTCCGCGCATGCGCAGTGCAAGGCTGCGCGGAACTACGTCACGGCTCCCTGCGAGCGCGGCTGCCCGCGCCGCTGTCGCTCGGCTGCCAGGGGCTCAAGGTCAAGCTCGACCAGCTGGTGGACACTAGAGGTCAGTGACCTCCGTGTAGCGTGCTGTATACTCCGCGCATGCGCAGTGCAAGGCTGCGCGGAACTACGTCACGGCTCCCTGCGAGCGCGGCTGCCCGCGCCGCTGTCGCTCGGCTGCCAGGGGCTCAAGGTCAAGCTCGACCAGCTGGTGGACACTAGAGGTCAGTGACCTCCGTGTAGCGTGCTGTATACTCCGCGCATGCGCAGTGCAAGGCTGCGCGGAACTACGTCACGGCTCCCTGCGAGCGCGGCTGCCCGCGCCGCTGTCGCTCGGCTGCCAGGGGCTCAAGGTCAAGCTCGACCAGCTGGTGGACACTAGAGGTCAGTGACCTCCGTGTAGCGTGCTGTATACTCCGCGCATGCGCAGTGCAAGGCTGCGCGGAACTACGTCACGGCTCCCTGCGAGCGCGGCTGCCCGCGCCGCTGTCGCTCGGCTGCCAGGGGCTCAAGGTCAAGCTCGACCAGCTGGTGGACACTAGAGGTCAGTGACCTCTATGTAGCGTGCTGTATACTCCGCGCATGCGCAGTGCAAGGCTGCGCGGAACTACGTCACGGCTCCCTGCGAGCGCGGCTGCCCGCGCCGCTGTCGCTCGGCTGCCAGGGGCTCAAGGTCAAGCTCGACCAGCTGGTGGACACTAGAGGTCAGTGACCTCCGTGTAGCGTGCTGTATACTCCGCGCATGCGCAGTGCAAGGCTGCGCGGAACTACGTCACGGCTCCCTGCGAGCGCGGCTGCCCGCGCCGCTGTCGCTCGGCTGCCAGGGGCTCAAGGTCAAGCTCGACCAGCTGGTGGACACTAGAGGTCAGTGACCTCCGTGTAGCGTGCTGTATACTCCGCGCATGCGCAGTGCAAGGCTGCGCGGAACTACGTCACGGCTCCCTGCGAGCGCGGCTGCCCGCGCCGCTGTCGCTCGGCTGCCAGGGGCTCAAGGTCAAGCTCGACCAGCTGGTGGACACTAGAGGTCAGTGACCTCCGTGTAGCGTGCTGTATACTCCGCGCATGCGCAGTGCAAGGCTGCGCGGAACTACGTCACGGCTCCCTGCGAGCGCGGCTGCCCGCGCCGCTGTCGCTCGGCTGCCAGGGGCTCAAGGTCAAGCTCGACCAGCTGGTGGACACTAGAGGTCAGTGACCTCCGTGTAGCGTGCTGTATACTCCGCGCATGCGCAGTGCAAGGCTGCGCGGAACTACGTCACGGCTCCCTGCGAGCGCGGCTGCCCGCGCCGCTGTCGCTCGGCTGCCAGGGGCTCAAGGTCAAGCTCGACCAGCTGGTGGACACTAGAGGTCAGTGACCTCTGTGTAGCGTGCTGTATACTCCGCGCATGCGCAGTGCAAGGCTGCGCGGAACTACGTCACGGTGCTTTCACCTTCCTTCTTCCTTCTCCCTCTTTTTTTCGGCCATTTAATGTATATTTGAGTTAATCACCTTTTTTGTCAAATTCACCACTACTACGTTCATTTAGGTCACTCATAAAATCACAGTGTTATGGTTAAATCCATGTAACTGTAATGAAAGTGACTATTACATCGTCTGTTTATTTACTAATGGTCCAAGTGTAAGTGTTACATTATAATTACATAAGTATCATTTTGATATCTAGATATGATAACAGTAAAAATTGCACAATTAAAAAAATAACACGCTAGAAATTGGTCACTTACATTACACTCTTGCATGGAATTGCCCTTATAGCATTAAAAATGGCCTTTCTATGGTGGATCACCTACTAATAAGTAATCGCATTAGTAGAGCCTTCTGCATAATTTATTTTAACTAGCAAAGTTCAAAAAAAAAAATCCCTGGGTCGTCACCCAGACGAGGTCGTGACAGAATAACAATAAATAATACTCAATCCATCCATTTATATTTTCTTAGTCTAAGGGTGCATTCAAACCAAACGAGCATTCGCTATTCTAGCCCCTACTCTACGAAATTCGACCGTTACACAAAATGTGATTGGTTGATTTCGTAGAGTGGGGGATAGAATTGCGAATGCTCGTTTGGTCTGAATGCACCTTAACTTGTCACATTGATCTGTTCCAGAGGAGCCCTACACAGCATCCTTTCCCCGCGTCTTACTCGGCTCAAGGCATTGGAGCACAGAACTACTGGTAGATTCTGGCTGGATGGCGTGTGATTTACGAGAAGAGCCTCCGCCACGGAAGCATCACTCTTGGGGCGCGGCGTTGCTGGCTGTCGCACTGGTGAAGTGGGGCAGCCATGGACCTAGGGATTCCAAGGTAAAACAAGTGCGAGTAGGACTCACGCGCGAAGGGTTCCGTACCATTATCAATTTAATATGAGACATTTTAATGTAAACTCTGGTTATTTATTATTAAAAAAATACAGTTAAATCAACCTCCCTCAAAAACTATAGGAGGTTATTTAATCAAACCAAAAATAGTTGATAGAGTTTATTAATGTGCGTAACATATATTTTTTTAGAATTTTATATCGCGTATTTTAAAAAATAGAGGGGTGGGGACACATTTTTCAGACTTTGAGAGCTGATATCTCGAAAACGATTTGCTTAAATAAAAATGAGATTCATAAACCATCATTTTAAAAGACCTTTCAATTAATACCCCACACGCTTATATACAACTAAAAAAAATGTTCTATCCCTCAGTTACATGTATGGTGGGCCCCCTCCCCAATGGTTTTTTTTTACAATTTAGTATCATACTCCTGTAGCGGTTCATACAACACATATCCTTACCAAATTTCGTTACTGTATCCTTTATAGTTTCCGAGTAAATCGGCTGTGACAGACGGACAGACGGACATGACGAATCTATAAGAAAGAAATATATAAAAATTTCATTTATTCAAGTAGGATCGGCTGGATCGCTTTGGAAGGTGAATCCTAAAGCCTAACCCCCCCTTATTCATAAACGTTTGCTAACTTAACAAGGCGCTAATAATTGTTTGTCCCTTTTGCTCTAATGGACACATTGTTAAGACCGAAAGGGACAAACAATTATCAGCGGCTTGTTAAGTTAGCAAACGTTTATGAATAAGGGAGTAAAAGCCTTTCTATCTATAGAAATGACCGCCGTCTTGAATTCATGTGATTTTGGTCCGATTGTGTTGGAAATTCTGCGCACAGTTTTTGATGTTGACCTTGACACAAAACTGCTGGTAGACTCTCATTCATACTAAAACTATTTCACGTGGGTTACCCACTTTTTAAGTCAAAAAATGCTCGACATGCTTCGCTCCGTATATGAGGAGCTTTTTCAAGAGTTAATCGCCATAGCTGCGCGACGAAGACATGTCGAACTTGTCGAGAATTTTACAAATTCAACATAATGAACGCGTGAAATATAATTTTAGATTGTATGTAGCTAGGTAGGTACTTTATTAATTTACGTACCTACTCAATATTCCCTTTCAGGTTGAAGCCATGATGGACTGCCTCCGCTTCGAGTGGTCGACCACCGTCGCAACAACCCTAATCGCCCTCCTCGACTGTCTTCACGCGTACCGCCCACCTCGGACCTCTAACTCCACTCCGTCTCCTTATCTCGTCACCGTCAACGTGGCATTGTCGCATATAAACGTCTTTCTGATAGTGAATGAGAATATGTGCTTGATGACGAGAGTTGATGCTGTTACTTTAGAGAGGGGGTCGGTTAGAGATGCGGCGGTTGTGTCAGGGTTGAAGGTTGTCGATATGGTGCCTTATAAAGGTAAGACATTTCTTAACCTATCGCATGCTTTGATTTTGAGATAGACATTGCTATGTAAAATAAGAGTGTGACATCTAGCCATCAATATGTCAGTCGAATAAAACGTAGAAGTCGCATGTCATATAAAATTCTTTCAAAACGGGCTTGAAATATCGTTGACAAATTACACCTCCCTTTAAGTCACGCTTATGAATTTCTGTATGTATAGTTTTCTGTTATTGTTTCTGTACGTATAGGTATGGTTTCCCTTTTCGTAAACTGAACCCACCCTTTAAAAATAGTTCTGATTGATCAGTCAAAATTTTGCTTGGTTAATTGTAATATTAGCCAATGGCTGATTGTATAATTCTATGGGAAATTACCAAATATTGATATTTTAAAAAATCTTTGAGGTAAATGCAGGATTGAATATGGCCTCGAGTACTGAAGGATTTTCTCTGTAAGTACATGATATCTATACGGCAGTAAGAATAAATTTGTCACCTCGCCAACTCTTCCCGTGCGTGTCGTAAGAGTCAACTACTTTCAGTTGACACTTATTCTCAAACCGCGGTCAAAAGAAAATTTAAAGGATCTAGGATATATTCATAGTTATAGTCCTATATTCATAGTTTATGTCCCGAGACTTACAGGCAATATATTAATTAATCACTCACTACATCTTTATAAACATCTTTTTTCTTCTGATTTAAACTTTCACGATTATAACTCATATTTTAATCGCGTAAACTTATGTTTAATTGATTCATGACGTTACACCCGTGGTCGCAGGCAGACTGTTGTGTCAACAGTACTTTCAAATTTACTTCTGATCGCGGCTTGATAATACGTGCATTGAAGTGTCATTGACCATTAAATGGAAGATTGTAATTTCCAGGTAACGTCCAATGTCAACGCACAGACGAGATTCCAAAATCATTCTTTCACATTCGACTCGCAAGGATAGAACACACACCAAACGAAGAAAATGACTCCTCCCTTTTAGACTTTCAACTCCTCGAATGTACTGACTGCGAATGGAGTGCAAACTTACATTTAAAGATAATGGAGTTTGTGAAAGTAGTGAAGGTGTTTAAAGAAGAGTTGAGGAAGAGGAGAAGCGGAAATGGGGGGAGGAAGAGACAGTTGGATTGGAGAGTGGGCATTAAGGGGGAGACGAGTTTGGGTTTGGTGTTGTCTAAGGAGAATAATATGATGTTTGTTACTGGTAAGTGAGGTTTTTGGTATTAAATATAGTAAACATATTTGGTTTCAGTGGGGATGGAGCTGTCAAAAAATGTTGAATTGTCGTCAGTTTTGTAGCGATGATGAAGCATTTAATTACAGTAATTAAATAGGTATAGTGTTTTTTCCTAAAATATACGCCTGCAAAACACAAAAGACACCCATTAAGATTTCGTGCTTATCGATTATCACATAAATGACATCGATTTAAAGTTCTCTTAAAAAATTACGCTAATTGGGTAGTTTGGGTACTGGGTACACATTTTGAACCGCCGATATAATTATAATACTAAACTAAAATGTTATAAGTACCTTTATACTTCGAGGAACAGGTAATTTTTGCCTAAATCTGTTTTGATGCCAACTAACATTATTTCCTATCCAAGATCAAAAACTTGTATGAGATCCAAAAAATAATTCGACGAGTTAGGCCGCAAATTTTAAAACCTTTCTAATGTTACCTCTTTTTCTTTAGATGACCTAACAGTAGCGTATGACCACGAGCTCGGTCTCTCCATAAACTGGAGTCAGCTGAAGATGATCCTCAACGGAGACGAGGTGATCACAGTCGAGGGTTACAGCCAGGAGCGGTCTCAAGATGACCACGAGGTCAGGGTCGAGAGGAGCGCTGCTGAGGGCTTCGTGCTTCCTTGGAATAGAGTCTGGTAGGTGTCATGAATCCACTGTCAGACAATCACCTTGTAAAAACTTGCATCACAAAGGAAGTCAACGTCAAAGTAGCAGGGTTCTGAGTCTTGTGGAGGGCTTTGTATGGCTGAGAAAAGGTTTAGTACATAGTTCAGACCTATATTGATATTGAAACCAGTGCTTCCTAGTTTGGAGCTGCCGCAAGATGACCTAGGTTTACATAATAATAGCAATATAACTTGTCCAAAATATCCAACGCATAGGTACTAGATCTTGTTTCAGATTTGGCATAATTGTTTTCGTACGTATACATACATCCGCCACCTTTCTGACGTCTATGCGCCGGTATTTTTTTGGTAAATTTCAGTTATCCCTGTAAATGTTTGAGGGTCCTTCCTAGTACTAAGGGTACTCTTAGATTTTTTTTCCATTTCTTTCAGGGCCGTGTCGGTAGAATCAGTCCGTGTAATATTCCCTTACAAGCATCGCTTCGCGGACGCAGTGCAGGGCGATTTTGTGTCACTCTTCAAATGGATTAAGAAGATACATGGAATAGGGAAGACTAAAGGAGAGAAAGCTCTGCCCAGTGATTTGCATATCAAGGTTAGTTTTTGCCGAATCAATAAAATTATGGGCGGCGTAAGTCTACTTCATGTTTTGAAGGCCATTTGTGTTAACCTCCTGGCTACGAGATTGGTCTAAGGCGACCGACGGGGACGAAAACCATACGTGCTCCAACGTATGGATTCGCTCGCCGCTGGTCGCCTGAGAATAGTGTCGTAACCAGGCTATAATGCCCAACCATACGGGAGAAATATCCATTTTTTTTTTCATATTTTTTTGCTGGGGTGTTCCCTCTGTGTTCCAGGACAGTGGGCATTTTTATGAGTGTAGTAAAAATAATTCTGTTTTTAGATTGATGAGCTTTTGATAGAAATGACTGACGACCCTTTTGAAGTGAAGCTGCGAGATAACTACGAGTTATTGGAAGACGAGTATAAGGAGAGTCAGAAGCGACGCAACATGTTGGATGCAAAGGTACAGACAATTTCATAAATTAGTGTAAATTTTCAAATTTTTCGTTTCTATCTCCAAAGTACCCTTAAATATTAGAAATGATGAGAAACCATACTGCCCTTCCAAGTTTCTAACCATAAACGCGAGAACTACTTTTGAAAATGTTAATTGTTTACATTATTGTACTACTAATACTAGTACTAATACTAGAGGTTGATTGACATTTTCGAAACTAGTTATCGCGATTCCTCCTAGGGAGCAAAACGGGTTAACTTTATCTTCTAATTTACCATTCCGTACCCTATCAAAGTAACGATAGTTTCAGATCTATCGACTTTCATATTTATTGATACCGCCAAGTTGATTAAATGTCACATTCTTTAAAGTCCTTGACCCATCATAAATACTTACACTCATATCGTTTTATCATGAATAATTTATAATCCTTTTGACAGGTTCAAGAGCTCTGGAAGCCTCTTTTCCTCCCAGCGGGCAAAATCGACGAGCTTTACTCCGCTTTACTACAAAAGGACGCTCAAATCTACGTCGTCCGTTGCCGCGCCGCGCCTCCTCCACGGACGCGATTGGTCGCGTGTTGTCTTAGTGGCTTCCGGTTGTTAGCATTGGCGGATCCGAGTATACATGGCGCGCGGGCGCAGGATAAGTTGCGAGAGTTGGACGCGGACAGGTGAGAAGACCGTATATAATAGTAGATTGTACAGCAAGGGCATAAAGTGATCAATTTTTAACTGAGGCAATTTTTTGGTCGGAGCGAAGCGAAGACCAAAATAGTAGACGAGGATAAAAATGGACATTTATGCCCATGTTGTACACTCTGCTTTTCACTTCGTTTGCGAGGAAAGTAAAACACATTTTCACTGCTATTTACACAACGGAGTTGTCATAAAGCTAAAGAAGAAAAAATATATAACCAGTACCCGCCAACTCATTTTTAATTTTTTTTTAGGAGCTTTTTTGAACTATAATCGATATCTATTAATGTGATTTACCAAATTTAATGACAGAAAATACATAATTCTAATATTGTACTTAATATAAATAAAATAATATAACAAGTTTTGTCAGATATACTATTTTATTGCTCAATAAAATTGTGCAATGTTTAACTGTTTGGCTGTTGGGACCGATTACCTTAGACTTAGAAAAAAAAATACTTTTATGCTCTAGACCATAAAATGCGATTTTATGTCGTCTACGCACGACATAAAGGTGCACTTTTTGAGCATGAGAAGTGAAAAATAGTATTTAAGCTACATTGACGTTACAAAATGTTATTTAACATCATCTTTTCTCTTTGACACTCTTGTATTCTATGAGTCTAGTCTTTGTTATACTTTGTTTTATAACATTATAAAACAGAAATAACATTAGAATAACGTTTTTGGTAGAGCGCGGTAATCCTGGTCACGGCATCAAATTGTAACGAACGTCCCCTGAATTGTTTACCAAATTGTGGTTCCAATTCTCCTGATGTCATCGACCAATCGCGCCCATGGACGACCAACGCATCTTAATCCTGGAACTGGTCATCTATCCGTCAGAACTTTGGTCATTCTGACTTTCGATATGTCCCCCCAATTCTACTCGTTTGAAAATAACCTCCCCTATATCTAGCACCTTAGTGCGAGGATCTTGATGTTTCTCACTCGGTCATTTAGTTTAATAATACTTGAACTATTTCAGCCCATGGCCCGAAGACGGTGTGGAATTCTCCACCCTCTGGTGCCGCGCGATCAGCCTTAGCTGCGCGCAGTGGCAGCTGTTGTTACGAGACTTTCCACAGCCACTGTTAAAGATGAACTCTCTGCGGCTGTGGGGCTCTCTCTGTGGTGCTGAAGAGCATCCGCCACCTAGAGGTATATACATCACATGGTCCATTCCACGAATAGAATAGAATAGAATCTTTATTTGCTTGGAATAAGTAGCTACATCGGTGTCCATAGTTGGTAAGCGACAATAAGTATCTTATTCTGCTACTTGTATAATGTAATACTAGCATGCAAATACATAACTAATAATCTGAAATATCCTCAGACAGGAAATCCTTTACGTTATATATAATATTGCTTTTCACTTAAGAGTTTGGTTACTTGATTTTTGAATCTATCGAAAAAGTCTAGGTACTTTGTCGGGAATGTGACGACTATGACAGCTACCTTAGAAAATGCGAGAATTCTCTACTGTATTCGTAGCTTTCTTAGATGTACGCGAAGAATGGCGTCACGTACCCGACATTTTCATGGAATGCACCACATCATCAGCCTATTTTAATCCACTGCTGCAGTAGGCCTCTCCTATTACCTATGCGTATGGAAGTATTAGGTCATGCCCATAATCACCACGCTGGGCAAGTTGGTGATCGCAGTCCACTATCCTGATGCTGCTGCCCATCATGAATCTTGAATAAATTATGGTCACTGACACTTCAATCCCTTAGTCGACTCTTAGGACAACCACGAGGCGAGCTGTGTGGTGACCCGTATTACGATGCTCAAGAATTAATTTACTGTGTTAGAAATGGCATGTTAAAACAAGCGTTTAGAATCTCTGGTTTCACTATTATTTAAGTTTACCGTGTTTTTGGAACATTTAGCATTTAGCATGAAATGGAACAATTAACTAGATTTTTGGACCTTCTATAATATCCAAATTCTGTAATTTTTATCGATATTTCGTCTGTTTTTTACACTACATATCATCATAATCTTATTTTAGTATTTAAGGATTGCCCAAGTTTGAAATCCAAACTTAGACTATCAATTTATATATTTATGGAGTTCTGTTATTGGCTGTGATGTACTGTAGTTACTAATTGTCTTTATTTTATGTAAACACTGTTGAAATTCTTAATAAATAAAATATAGCGGACCGGATTATGGACGGTTGGTCCGCAATTTTGGTATTGGTAACCCTTCAGATTTTATGTAACTTATATTTTATTTCAGCCGTACGCACAGTAACGATAGACCAAGGCTCGCCGTGGGGTGAGATGGAGTTAGAACGAAGCATGATGCCCCTCAAGTGGTATTACGACTTGTGCTGCGAAATGGCGGAGTTTAGCTACGCTTTTGGGCCTTGCTGGGAGCCGGTTATTGCGCAATGCAATTTGTGTGAGTTATATTTAGATTAGCTTGGCTAAATTAGCAATAATGAGCACTAAATGTAGTAAATGTGGCTGAGCTAATATGTAGTAGTAAAGTTTGGGAACAAAAATGTGAAAAAATATGTACATAATAATTGATAACCTTGTTGTCTATGAAACCTATGTCGGGCCTCACTGAAAATCAGTGTTGCGTAGTGTGCCCTTCGGTGCCACCTGTCCTCCCACCGTCACTACCTGACAACAAGCCGAGTGAGGACCCTTTGGCACAACTTCGATATCTCTGTTTTAATGCAATATAATTTTAAGTTATGTTTTGTGCTAATAAATTCATTTCATTTCATTTCTATGACAAATTTATTGTTCGCGCTCCTGTATCTTCTGTACTTTATTTGGTACCACAACACTTTATGCATTTAAAGTTTTTAATAATTTATTGAGTTCTTAACTTATTTATTATTCTTACACAAAAAAATGTCCAGTATCAGCCGATCTCCAAAAAAATTCGGAATGTACCGGACAACAAAAGACCATATAATACAATACAAAAATATTAATTGCAAAACTTACACGTGATAAATAATACAGACAACCAAAAGAAATATAATAAATCGAGGTCACAGCAAAAGCCACCTTATCGCTAAAGATTTCATGATATTATCAATATTCTCTTGTTTGTGCCGAAGCCAAAATCGGGTTTCTCTTGCCGTTAACATTTAAATTATAATTAGACTTATTCAAGGTCATAATTTTTGGTTGCACATTTATGAAAACTACAGACGATGGGCTTAGTAACTATTGAGCTAGCAACTCCTAAAAAAATGTTTTTCCCACCAGCATTCGACCAAGTATCCCGTCCGTCTCTCGATCCGTCCGCACCTCTCCCGTGGTGGGACAAAGTGCGACTACTAATGCACGGTCGACTAACTGCCAACGTTGGCAAGTTCACATGTCTTCTCCACGTGTCTTTAGACCCTTACAATACTACTGAGGAAATGGAACTCACTTGGACTGATCTGGTGCTTGATTGGACCAATGGTATGCGATATTTAAAGAAACTCCATAGCAATAAGATTACAATAAAATTGTACATAGTTAAGGCCTAAATCAAAACAAATTATAAAAATTTGGTGTTTAATTGGACCAATGGTAACATACATATTTTTAGGGACTAGCAATAAGTTAGTTTAGCTAGATAATCCTGGTCACGGCACCAAATTAAGTAAATCAGAAAAATATGGTGTCAAGCGTATAACCATGTCGTAGGCAACATTTTCAAACAAAAGTAATTAAATCTATATTTTCAAAATTATTATTTGAAATGCCAAACCCAAAAAACTTATCACCAGGCAAGCTCGGCTTCCTCGGCGAACTGAACGTGTTCGTCCGAACAGCGAGCAAGTACGACGACTGCCGCGTGTTACGTGTCCCAGCTCTCAAGCTGTCCGCCAAGCTGGGCTGGCCATGCGTGGGCGGCCACGACCACCGCGCCGTGGCCCCGTGCGCGCCCACACGCCTACCCGAGTACTCCAGCAACCAGGTGAGTCATTGTAACACTTCGTACGTCTCATCATCATCATCCTATCCTAGCCGGTTTCGGCCACGGCGACTGCATTCTGCTGAGAGCGTCGCTGATGAGCTCTTAGGTGACTGTCATAGCCGATTTTTGCAACGAATGTACGACCACAAACGCTGCAAGTCAGCACCCCTCCGACATAATTATAATTAATGGCCACATGCGGTCTGGCCTTCAGCTCGTCGCGCTTACCGTCGTACGTCGAAGCACTGATCAGTGACGTGGAAATTATTAGAAAAAGTATTCGCGACGCGAGGTTAAAGTTCACTCGACACCAGCAGACTCGAGCCGTCTGTCAGAGCATAGCTGCAGCTTTCTCCGTCGCACGTTGTGGAACACGCTCGATACCAGAATTATTTATTTCAAACTTGTCCGCTACTTTTGTCGGTTTTGGAACTATTCATTAATATGATTTCCACTCAAAGTCGCGAACTCTTTCGATCCTGATAGGATTTTTTGCCCCAAGCTACTTTTCCATTCCATTATCATTTCTTCATACATTTTGTATGACAGTAACGAAATGGAAAATGTATAATTTTGGAATATGCTCTTTCAATGCTAATAGGAAAAAAATCTATTAGGATTGAAAGACCTCACGATTCTGGGTACGAATTATATAAAAATACCAATTTTACTAAAAAATGGGAGGACAGCATTGAAAAAAAATGGCCCAGGTATAACAGGGTTTATGCTCACTGTCTACCAAGCTGGGCTGACCGTGAGACGGCCCGAATACTCCAACAACCAGGTATAATATGATGCTAAATTACCGCCCGTGTATACAACTTTACTATACCTACGTTTTGCTTTAGCTAGAAAGCGAGACTTAGTTTCTTCCTGCGAAAAGGGCATCACACATGGGCGAGAATCATGTAATAACTCTGAATTTGCTACCAATGGTCAGTACATTTCGTGTACATTATGCGACAAGTGAAATGAATAATCCTGGTCACGGCACCAAATTGTAACTAACAAAACAAAATTTATGTGAGAGTTTGTGTTATTAAATATTCAATGTAAATAGATAAAGCTTAAAAGCGTAAAATGAACTTATCTTTTTTACCGTATTTCCTACATTGATCCAAAATTGATCAGCAAATTTTCTGGAAGGTATTTGGGTATTGGATAGTCACCGATAATACTTGAATCTGGTTTGAAATACATGCATAATATATTTTATTTTCAGGAACACGATTCTTACCGTGCTTTCCGGTCTCAAAATTTGGATGTGCACATAAGTATGGAAACGAAACCTATTGAGAAGGATGGGCCGATTTTACTGCTTTATGGGAGTACTTTAAGGTAGTATATCTAATTAATTAATAACATAACAGTCAGTAGATTATTACAGAGATCGTCGGTTATTCTAACGCTTGCTTTTTTAATTACTTTTGTTGCCTTTGGAAATTGTAGAACTATTTTCCAATTTTTTTCCTCCGTTACCATTTCCATAAAACTACAAATTCAAAGTCGTACGAAAAATGTCCTGATACTTTTTCCTATTATTAGGATCAAAAGAGTTAATTCTGGAACTAACAAAAGATAATCAGCGATATTTTTTGTAGTTCACCGCTGAGCGAGTAACTATGAACATTCCGTGTCTTTTTTGTTCTCACAGGAGCGCTTATCTTTTGTTTGTTTCTATAGCCGGTAGCTAATAAAGATATACTCTGTCCAACAAACCCTAACAGTAGAATAACGCGGGCAATTTCAATAAATAAAACCTGCCTAAAGCATGTCGGGCCTTGCTCAGTGTAGGGTTCCGTGGTTATTCAAAAACGGCTGGGTCGTTTATGTTCGAAATATTTATATTTTAAAGTATTCTATACTATTCATGATTTTTTTCATATTTTTTGGACCTATGGATCAAAAGTTAGAGGGAGGGGGACACAATTTTTTTTTCTGGAGCGATTATCTCCGAAAATATTGATTTAAGAAAAAAACTTTCTCTTAAGGCCCATATTCTTTTTAAGAGACCTATTCAATGTTACCCCACACTATAGGATTACAGTAAACAATCATCCCGACTTCACCAATTGGGGAGGTACCGGAAAAAATCTAGTTTTTATTGTACCACTTTGTTGGCATGATTAATATGTATACATGGAACAAATTGCAGATTTCTAGTATTAACAGCCACTGAGCTAGGCTGCGGACAGACGGACAGACGGACGTGGCGAAACTATAAGGGTTCCGTTTTTGCCATTTTGGCTACGGAAAAGATGTATGTGCTAATAGAAAATTAAAATTTGCAGCTTTTTTCCTGGGATCGTAGGACATTATACAGGAATATATATTATTGAAATTTCCAGATGGTTCGAGAGCTTAAAGCTGGTGGTGTCAGGCGTGACGCGCCCGACACGTCGAGGCCGCGTGTTCAACAACGTGCGACCGAGGAAGCTGCAGCTGTCCCGCCACTACCGCGACGTCAGCGCCGCGGTGTCGCTTCACCATCTGCAGGTGATGCGCTGTGCTCTCACAGGAAACATCGATTTAAAGGACCATGGGCAGATTTGTACGGAGAGTGGACCAAAAACCAACAGAGCTGAAAATGGTGTCATTAAATTGGCATTTACATTTATTTCATTTCATTCTATGGGTACCATGTTCAACTCCATTGCAAAACGGAGATATTTGTATTTTCATCAGAGTAAATACTATGATAATTGGTGTGTGGACGAATGTGATTTACTTAGGGAGTACTCGCAGAACGCCTTACTCATATAAAAGTATCCAATTGAATTCAACTTTGCACCTATAGAATGAAATAATGTACGTAAGGAGACCTTTTTAATGTCACTACTCTCAGCTCTGTTGGTTTTTGGTCCATTTTGACGCATAGTCCTTTGTATAAATTTAATCCGTACGCACACATTAACAAGCACACAGCACACACTAAATGACACCAGATCTTTCAGACCAACATAAGTAGATTGTAAGTAGCGGACACACCCACAGGACGAGAACACCACCGGCCTGATGGACATTTATGTAACATATGAACTAGAGAAATAAACATCTTTCTATTCTATTCTATGCTCTGACAGACGGCTCGAGAGTGTTGGTGTCGAGCGTGACACCAGAGCCTATTGCATATCAAATTGTAACTAATATTACAAGCGGAAGGTTCAAGCGGTTTCAAATTTACAGTTTTTTATGTAACATGGGCACTTTTTATCTGATTTCTACTCAGAATCGTAAGCTCTTTCAATTTTACCCATTAGCCATAAATAATGTATGAAAAAATCGCAACGGAATCCAAAAAAACCTTGGGACAAAAAATTCTCCTATCAAGATCAAAAGAGCTCTCGATTCTGAGTGGAAGTCATATTAAAAGTTCCATATCCAAAAAAAAGTGGCGGGGACAGCAAAAATATGGCCTTGCTGGTGTCAAGCGTGTTCCACAACGTGCGACCGAGGAAGCTGCAGCTGTCCCGCTACTAGCCTCGCTCCATCTGTAGGTGATGCACTGTGCTCTGACTGACGACTTGAGAGTAATACTACTGGGGGTGTCGAGCGCGACGCCAGGTCGAGGAATATATTGACGTTAATAAAAAAACTTTCTTTTGGGATCCCTACCTATTATTAAAAAAAAACTACACTATAGGATTACAGCGAAATAAATAAATTATAGGCCCCCCACAAGGTGGACTGATGACCTGGTGAAGGTCGCAGGAGTCCGCTGGATGCGGGTGGCGCAGGACCGGTCATTTTGGCAAAATTTGGGGAAGGCCTATGTTCAGCAGTGGACGTCTTTCGGCTGATATGATGATGATGAAATAAATTATTCCCACTTTACGTGTAGGGGAGGTACCCGAACTTTAATTGTAATTATTTATTATACCACTTTATCGGTGTGATTAATATGGAATTATGTATACCTGTCCCAAATTGCAAATTTCTAGTACTAACGGCCAATGAGTTATGCTACGGACAGATAGACAGACGCACAGACAGACTTGGCGACTATTAGGGTTCCTAGTTTACTACGGGACCCTACAAATATGGGTATATTGGAATTAAGCTGTAAATCTAAAACGAAAGCCATAAACATGCGATATATGAATTTTGCACAGTTATAGTCACATGAAATGTGGTCTAATTTCGATTAAAAATTTTAAATCACCTTCCAAAAAGCTAATGCCTAGCCTAGACCAATTATAAAAAAAATATCTTGGGACATCTTACACAAATCGACTTGCTCCCACGGTAAGCTTGATTAAGGCTTGTGATGTAGGTACCAAGACCAAGCGACGGTATATATAACAGATAGATACATATAGATATTTAAATACATAGACAGCCATGACCAAAGAACAAACAAATAATTAAGTTGATGAGATGAGTTATTGTGCCAGGAGCCAAAATTGAAAGGAGTATGGTTTCCCGATTTCTGTGGTTGCTGCTTGTGGTTATTACCATTTTTTTTATTTCAGGTGTTCTACTGGTCTTCCTCATCTATGCAACGCGGCATAGAGATGCTAGGCGTGAGGGTCACCTGCGGCTCCAAACACAAACTGTCACTTGTCAAAACTAGTGACAACTTGGTGCGACGACCTCGGGCCAACTGGACGACGGGGTATATGAACTGCGACCTGAATGATGCGGAGATATGGTTGAAAACGCCGGCAACCATGCCTGATGATAGAGATGGTGATGAGGTTAGTTATATAAACTTTACTGTGTAATTTAAGCCTTACTGTCTAGGTAATAAGGGTGGCCGTGAGACGGCAGTAAGAATACATTTGTCGTCACACCAACTCTTCATGCGGGTGTCGTAAGAGCCGACTAAGGCATTGAAATGTAATTAACTATTCTTGATAGTAGCGGGCAGCAGCGTCATCGTAGCGGACACATTACTACGATCGCCAATCCGCTTGCTTGGCGATTATGGGCGTTTACCTCCTAAACGAGGACCTCGAGCCAACTGGACGACGGGGTATATGAACTGCGACCTTAATGATGCGGAGATATGGTTGAAAACACCGGCTGCCATGCCTGATGATAGAGATGGTGATGAGGTAAGTTATTTAAACTTTACTGTCTAATTTAAGCCTTACTAGGTAATAAGGGTGGCCGTGAGGTAGACGGCAGTAAGAATACATTAATCGTCGGTTGACAATCAAAACTCATTAAGTAACAAATACCTACTTGAAATAAAGCTCGTATCTCAAGTCTGATTCAATACTGACATAAGAGCTTGCTAAGAGTAGTGACAGTTTTTATAATGAGTTTTGCTTGTCAGCCGACGATTTGTCATCACCCCAACTCTTCCTACGGGTGTCGTAAGAGCCGACTAAGGCATTGAAATGTAATTAACTATTCTTGATAGTAGCGGGCAGCAGCGTCATCGTAGCGGACACATTACTGCGAACGCCAATCCGCTTGCCGAGCGTGGCGATTATGGGCATTTACCTCCTAAATTCGACGATAAGCATAGTTAGTAGGAGATACCTACGTCCAGCAGTGGACTGAGAGAGGCTGATGACGTGACGTGACTTCTAGGTAATAAGGCCGGTCGATATGTCTGTCACTTATTTAAACTAGTGACAACTTGGTGCGACGACCTCGAGCCAACTGGACGACGTATATGAACTGCGACCTTAATGATGCGGAAATATGGCTGAAAACACCGGCAGCTATGCCTGATGATAGAGATGGTGATGAGGTAAGTTATTTAAACTTTACTGTCTAATTTAAGCCTTACTGTCTAGGTAATAAGGGTGGCTGTGTGGCGACGGCAGTAAGAATACATTTGTCATCACCCCAACTCTTCATGCGGGTGTCGTAAGAGCCGACGAAGGCATTGAAATGTAATTAACTATTCTTGATAGTAGACGGTAGCGTCATCGTAGCGGACACATTACTGCGATCGCCAATCCGCTTGCCGAGCGTGGCGATTATGGGCATTTACCTCCTAAATTCGACGATACGCATAGTTAGTAGGAGAGGCCTACGTCTGTATAATGGCCTACGTGACGTGACTTCTAGGTAATAAGGCCGATCGATATGTCTGTCACTTATTTAAACTAGTGACAACTTGGTGCGACGACCTCGAGCCAACTGGACGACAGGGTATATGAAGTGCGACCTTAATGATGCGGAGATATGGCTGAAAACACCGGCAGCTATGCCTGACGATAGAGATCTTCTTCTTCTTCTAGTGCCGTCTGCTTATCGCAGTTTGGCAATCATCATGGCAATTTCAACCTTCGACACAGCAGCACGGAAAAGTGACCGAGTGCTTTTTTGGAACCATTGGCGTAGATTTTTAAGCCAGGATATTCTTCTTGCTCCCGCACTCCTTTTGCCTTGAATCTTTCCCTGTATTATTAATTGTAATAGCATGTATTTTTGGTTTTTCATTATGACGATAGAGATGGTGATGAGGTAAATAGCCACTCGCGCGCTTTGGATTTGACAACCACTCTTTCTTTACATGTAAATAACTTTGACAGCTCGCAACCACAGTTGCATGAAGCAGTTTAGTGGATAGAACTTCAATGCAGGAACTGGAACCGGTTTTTTAGAAAAACCTCGAATTAGCTAAATCTTAAAAATATATACCGAAGAACGAAAAAGAATGGAATTCGAACCGTTCTTTTGTATGAAGAAAAAAACGTTATCCGATTCTTAATCACTTTTTTGTTGTTATTCTGACATGTTATCTAGGGGATAATAATTGTTGCATAGTTTGCTAGAAGAAAGATACTACAAGCTCTACTATCAAGGTTTCTGGGAGACCCACTTTGGAAAGACCACATAACTCATGAACACTGGAACAATTATTCATGCTATCCAACTACACTATCTATCGGCTCTGAATTACGCAATGGATTTTGATGAGTTTTTTTTAATAGGTAGAGTAATTCAAGAGGAAGGTTTTTATGTAGGTATAGTACGCTCGCTAGTATACAATGTAATACAAAACAAAATTTGTTTTTCTCTTTACTTTTTACTTTCGCTACTGCACATGATACAGCAAGTCGCTACTTTCTCTGTAATTGTTTATTGCACACCTCAATAAATGAAAAAAAATACAGAGAAAGTAGCGACTTAACGATACGACTAGAATACTCGTATTTGGGTCAAACGCAAACCCACGTTCGGAGTCTTTCCAGTGGACAATCTAAAAGTTAAGGCCTATAAAGCTTGATTTTCTTACGAAAGCCTTATCTTCATTAAAACGTACTTCTTTCTCATTGCGTTGTACGATAAAAATCATTACTACCTGTCCACAGGCTGTTAACTATCGAGCACAGGAAAGAAAAAGTGCATGTTCAGCTGAACTGTAGAGCCCCTCTTTCCTGTGGCCAATAAATAGTAAGCAACTGGTAGAAGTGTAGTCGTGATTTTTATCATACAATTCAATAGGAAAGGAGTGCCTTTAAATGACGATAAGGGCTTAATAAGAAAATTGATTCTCATAGCCCTTAACTTTTACAATGTCCACCGGAAAGTCAAAGTCAAAGTATTTATTTGCTAAGAATCATGGTCAGGTACAGTTGGTCAACATAAAACAATTTAAAGTTCAACATAATTCACCATAATAATGGCATGCAAATTAAAATATGTACATAATTATAAGAAATTAATATAAAATATAATATAATTAAATTACACTGATAATATCATTAAAATTATTAGAATACAGAAATTATTACACAATTAATTATTTAAAAATTCATTTAAATTATAAAAACATTCATCAATAAGCCAATTATTAAGTTTACGCAAAAATAAATTATTTGGTCCTAGTAGTCGTAAAGCATCATAACATGATTTAGAGTTTGACCCATTTATCCCCAGACGCTAGCCCTAAAGCCGGCGACAATGGAAAAGTGCTACTGGCTGTCGGTGCGACGCGTGTCGTACGGGCGCGAGTGCGGCGACGACACCGCGCCCACGCACCGCCTCGCCGTGCACGACCTGCGCGGCGCCTGGACCAAGCTCAACAGGGACCTGGCCTTCGCCCTCATCGATACCTACATCAAGACACAGGCGAGTGTAGCTAGATGAATACTCATACGAGCCCCGATGCAGTGGAGTTCGTCTAGTTCGAAAAAATTTTTACAAATTTTTGAATATTTTAAAAATGATCACATTATGCTAATGATAAATTGTATGAACGTTAGTCATGGTTAATGTACTACATTTCAAGAGACACAACAATCTGAAGTACGCTTTTGTTGTTTAATAAATCGATTTTAACAAACCAGTGTCTAAATTATATTTTCGTTCACCACCGTAATTCCGCGCTTATAAGTTTGACGCAAAATTCGTAGTGCATCAGGTGTACCATGTCGTCTTTAATATTAATGGCGTTCTTTACATTCATTGATTATTTAGAAAATTAAAAATTGTGGAAAAAATTGAAAAAAATACCTCTCGTAAAATAGTTTTTTTTTTATTCTGATTTATTAAATCCAAATATTTTATACTCAAAGAAACTACTTTAGTACTACTATTGAATAGTGAAGGTTTTGTCTCTAAACCTTTTCCCCCGGATGAACGGGATAATCTCGAAAAACTGTCTAACTGGACGAGAACATATGCATCGGGGCTCGTATATCCCCAGACGCTAGCCCTAAAGCCGGCGACAATGGAAAAGTGCTACTGGCTGTCGGTGCGACGCGTGTCGTACGGGCGCGAGTGCGGCGACGACACCGCGCCCACGCACCGCCTCGCCGTGCACGACCTGCGCGGCGCCTGGACCAAGCTCAACAGGGACCTGGCCTTCGCCCTCATCGATACCTACATCAAGACACAGGCGAGTGTAGCTAGATGAATACTCATTATGTGTTCCGTTCGACTTCGGATATCTTCAGGATGTGAGAGCGTAGCGTCTCCCAATGACCGATAGATGCCGCTAGCGTCTATGAAGCCGCTCCACAGCCCGTAGCGCGCCGCTGTGACGTAGTTTCCGCCCAGACAGCTTCCTGTAACCAACCAGCTCGCACCCGGCGACTCGCCGCCATTTCATTGTTTCGTCGACCGTCTTGGCCGAAGGTCCGCATATTTTTATTTAAATTCGACACGTGGTCTTTAACTTCTCGATCGACTTAATTCCCAGTAATTATATTTAGGAACTTCTGCTCGAACAGAAAAGTTATTCATTTGAAGTGAATTTAAGGAAGTCATTTGAAGTGTTTCGCTAATCGTCAAGAAAGTGGTCTATCGTTAAATATTTACGACGAAAATTTTAGAATCGAATTTTAAAATTTCATTTCGAATAATCGAGTTCCCGAAGTATTTTCGAACCGATTTATCGTCCGTCGCGCAATTTTCAAGGCGACTTCGATCTACCCACTTTTTCTGGCGAAATACGTTCTTGACCACGATCGTGTTTTAAACGTTACCGTCGTTCAGTCGTAGGCGTTTCCGAGATTTAAGTAGGAAATCGTCCGATTGATGCGTGTTTTCGATCGCGTTACTTCTCATACGGTAACGTAAGCCGCTCCGCACCCGACGAGAGGGAACGTGCATCGCTACATCGTGTCGCCGCGGGCAGCGCGGCGCCGCCGGCCGGGGGCGGCCCGCGCGCCGCCGGGGAGCCGGCGCCGCCACGTCGCCGGCGCCGCCGTGTCGCCGCCGCGGCCGGGCGCGCCGGGGCCCACCCCGCGCTCCGCCGCCGCCGCCGGGAGCTGCAGCTGGACCTGGGTACTCTTTACGTTTTCCGCTCTCGGATCGATGGGTGAGTTAGCTTAATGATATTCTATTAGCCCAAGGAGTCTGCGGATGGCGACGAATATTGTGATGAGTGGCCGCCACGTGGTCGCCACTGGCTGCCACGTGGGCACCACCGGTCCCGACTTCATTGGCCGCCATGTGGGTGCCACCGGTCCTGACCTCACTGGCCGCCTCGTGGGCACCACCGGTCCCGACTTCATTGGCCGCCCTGTGGGTGCCACCGGTCCTGACCTCACTGACCGCCACCTGGGCGCCACCGATCCTGACCTCACTGGCCGCCTCGTGGGCGCCACCGGTCCTGACCTCACTGGCCGCCACCTGGGCGCCACCGATCCTGACCTCACTGGCCGCCTCGTGGGCGCCACCGGTCCTGACCTCACTGGCCGCCACCTGGGCGCCACCGATCCTGACCTCACTGGCCGCCTCGTGGGCGCCACCGGTCCTGACCTCACTGGCCGCCACCTGGGCGCCACCGGTCCTGATGTCACTGGCCGCCACCTGGGCGCCACCGATCCTGACCTCACTGGCCGCCTCGTGGGCGCCACCGGTCCTGACCTCACTGGCCGCTACCTGGGCGCCACCGATCCTGACCTCACTGGCCGCCTCGTGGGCGCCACCGGTCCTGACCTCACTGGCCGCCACGGGGGCGCCACCGGTCCTGATGTCACTGGCCGCCACCTGGGCGCCACCGGTCCTGATGTCACTGGCCGCCACCGGGGCGCCACCGATCCTGACCTCACTGGCCGCCTCGTGGGCGCCACCGGTCCTGACCTCACTGGCCGCCACATGGGCGCCACCGGTCCTGATCTCACTGGCCGCCACGGGGGCGGCTCCGATCCCGACCTCACTGGCCGCCACGACGGTGCCACCGGGGCGGGGACTCCACTGGCTGCCATGTTGGTGCCACCGGGCCTGACGTCGCTAGCTGTCACGGGGACGCCATCGGTCCCGATGCTGGCCGCCACCGGTCCCGACGCTACTGAACGCCACGTGAACACCACCGGCCCTGACCTCACTGACGCCATGCCGGTACCCGCCGGCCCCGACGTCACTAGCTGCCACGTGGGCACCACCCGTCCTGAGCTCACTGCTCGCCACGTGGGTGCCACAGGTACTAAAGTCATTGAGTGCCATGCCGGCACCACCGATCCCGTTTTTTGACGGGGTGCGACTACGATGCTACCGATCCCGACCTCACTGGGCGCTACAACGGTGCCACCGGTCCTCGCCTCATTGGCTGCCGCAACCACGCCACCGGTCCCGACTTCACTAGTCGTCGCGACGGCACCATCGGTATTGACCTCACCGGGTGCCACGGGACACCGCTGGCCACGAAATTATAGTCACCATGATGACATTACAGGTAATAATACTGCCGTTCGATGCTGATGCTGATGTTGTCCAGGCATGGCGGTATAACCCACCTCAATGTTGCTGCCGATCACGAAACCGCTACATTCACGCGACCACCGCAATGGCGCTACAAGTCACAATACAATTGGTCCGATGAAGTTCATTGTGCAACTACAGTGGCCCGCCAAGCCGATACAATGACGCCACGATAACGCCTCGCTGCCGGCTGCCAACTGGCCGGATGACGCCACCGCCCGCGATATTCGCCATACGGTGGAAGCTCTGCCCAACGCGAAAGCGCCAACGACTCTTGTCAGTTTGGCCCCCCATATCACGTAAGTAACCAAGCTGATGCCGGCAACCACCCTGGCGCCGCCTGCCGAGCGGAAGCATTGCAAACCACAGTCTGGTGCTCCTGCTTCGGGTGTCCCTGATAGACATACACGTGCCTACTGCAGCTGGGGGGATTGCAGATCCCTCGTTCTCGATCGAGGATCCGTTGTAGTGGCTGACCGAGTCACAAGGAACTGCGTCCTATTGTTCTATAGGAAATCTGTACGTTGTATCTATATTCAAATACTATCTGCAGTCTCCCACGATCCAATACACCAGAAGCAGGAAAACTTAGTGCACACTGCACCAAACCGAAGACCTGTTCGACAATGAATGGAATCTGTAACGTAACATCTCATGTTATTCTACAAATGTTTGATCAGCCCCGGATTCCTCAGACACTCAAATCCGCGGGCCTGCTTTCTGAAAACTGATGGTATTGACAAGGTTTGGAAACAGATTTCTTATAATCTCTCTACTCGCACTCGTTCTCCAACAATACGGGTTCCTCCTCATAAAACGGACCATTTCTCCGAGGGCAATAAACAAATTTGGGACAAAAATCCCCCGGTCGTAAGCGAGCTCGAGATACAGCTGCTCGAGGAAAGAGGCCATGGAGAGATAGCTCGAAACACCGGTATACTCGTCACAGAATATAAATTCTCCGTTTTTATCTAAGCGTATTGCTATGCCCGGTGCTGTCCCTACACAGATTGTTCTTTCCCAGAGCCGATTAAAGGTCTCCCATATTAATAGCTGAACTTACTTACTCCTCTAGCGCAACGACCCAAAGAAAGTCCTGGTCCCCAACACGACTGTTCACCTCTGACTCCGGTCCTAGGCAGTTTTAGTATACTTAATATTATTTGTAAGTAAACAATTGGATACGTCCGTGACTGCTTCCACATGATACATTTCTGACCAACGTTTGATCACCTATCAAGACTATTTCCTGATAGCAATCCAGTCGAAAAAGGAGTACAGATTACCAGATCCACCCCCATCAACCTAGGTTAGCAAATATACTACCTGAAATACGTTACAACCCTTACTCAAACCATAACCACAACATTTGCGTCCTGCAGGGAAAATAAGGTAAATGATTAGTTGCGAGACAGTGTCTCGCGTCCAACGCCGTGCGCTCCTAGACGGACTCAACCTTACGAACTTGGGCGTCCATGGAGGCTGGTTGCACTATCGCAGGCCCTAACACTGCTTCGGGCGATTACAGAGTCCCATGCCAGCTCCCATCTCATCTGCCAACCGGACTCTTGAGGGAATCTCCCATGGTGGATTAAGAACGTAATAAAATACGTTCATATCGAGGTAAGAAGGAAACACTATACTGAGTATATTGATCAACGCACCGCATTCTCAGTCGGTCCTCAACAGGAAGCCGGTGCGTGGTCTCCAACAGGGAACTTGCACTGCGACTCCAAAAAAAAAAAAAAAAACTACTCTTTAAAACTTAAGGAGAACCTGAGGAGATCGATAGTTAGTATGATTATTAGTTACAACGACCAACGCAGAAAGTATTGGCATCAGGGAATTGCCTACGCACTACAGGTTCACAACTTACGGAACCAGTTCGGTTCATATACCTACAGGTCGGTACTTTCAGAAAGTCGACGGACGAGCTAGGGGACTCTGCGCCCCCGAGCGGCACCAGCGCCCGGAGGCCACTGAGCAGATCTTTACCCGCTAGGGTACCCCGTCCATCGACCTGTTCGCTCACCTCAAACGCCCACGTGCCACAGTATACCTCGGTCTACTGGCCCTAACTGAACGCACGATGCGTTTAGGTAAGCGGAACGCTACTACACCGACGCTGACTGACCAGATCAAAAGAAAAGTCTGCTGGTGTTCCGTTGGCGTTTCTCCAAAGTAAAAACAGGTACGCCCATATGGAAAATAGTCATCGTCGTACGCTAAAAATAACATCGTCTGCCAGCTATCTCATCAAATCAAGTAACGAAAATATCCTCACATATTTTATCGCATTTAGCGTAGCGAACGATAATCTCTGATTAATATTATTTGTAAAGTATTTATTTGGCGAAACCTTCGCCTTCAAGGTGCCTGTTTGATTAAACGCTTAAAGAATACTAGTTTTAATCTGAACAGCTGTACGACATCAGAGAGAAACCCACATATGGAATGTTAATACCGAGTCTAGAGTCCATGACCTTACACTGTACTGTATTATACGTAGACAATTATTCTAATAATTCTCACTTAATTATTTTCTGTCTGCAATTCCGTTCTAAATTCGATAACATCAAAATATGAACCCGGTATTCTGGACGTGTCAATTCGTATAAATTACCGAAAATATTATGTGAAACTTATGTGTAAAATCTGCGGATAAGTAAGTCCTATATATAATCTGCGGATATCTACTCTACCTAACCGAAAAGCCTCGTTTGAGCCTATTCTTAACCTCTGAATGCAAAGCGATGCATCATGTATTCTTAATTTTATTGACTACACGTCAAAATTCATTGGTTGTTTTAGGGCAGTAGAGCCCTAACATTTCTGCACCCGCTGACTCGCCACCAGGAGATAATAGACAGGTCTCACATCCTGAAGATATCCGAAGTCGAACGGAACACATAATATGAAATTTTACCTTCCAATAAAATTATTATTATGTTTCCTAGACTTCGGATATCTGGATAATGCCTTCCTGGTGGCAATATTTTATCAACCTTTACATTCTCCTCAACAATGAAATGGCGGCGAGTCGCCGGGTGCGAGCTGGTTGGTTACAGGAAGCTGTCTGGGCGGAAACTACGTCACAGCGGCGCGCTACGGGCTGTGGAGCGGCTTCATAGACGCTAGCGGCATCTATCGGTCATTGGGAGACGCTACGCTCTCACATCCTGAAGATATCCGAAGTCTAGGAAACATAATAATAATTTTATTGGAAGGTAAAATTTCATATATTATCCTACTATCCGTGCGGTGACGGAGTAAGAATACAAAAATCACCGCCCCTCTCTTCCCGTGGGTGTCGTAGGAGTCGACTAAGGGAAATATTGAGTATCCAGCTTCTCAGCCGGTGGTAGGGTATTTTTACTAGTACCCGCCTGGTTGGCTACCACCGTACATTCGGTGTAAACGCCCGTGAAATGACTTACCTTCGTGTTTGCCGTGTTTCGGGGTCAGCCGGTGTATTTACCAGCATCTAGCGGGCCAGCAAGGCGGTGGCAACTAACAGGTTACTGATTGTCTCCTGTTCGTTGCCGCCACGATTTGGGCTTTACTTTCACTTACGATCAGGTGGAGTGGAGCCACTTTGTTGTGCCAACATAAAAAAAAAATATCCCCAGACGCTAGCCCTACAGCTGGTGACGATGGAAAAGTGCTACTGGCTGACCAAGCTCAGCAGAGACCTGGCCTTCGCCCTCATCGATAACTACATCAAGACACAGGCGAGTGTAGCTAGATGAATACTCGTATATCCCCAGACGCTAGCCCTAAACCGGCGACGATGGAGAAGTGCTACTGGCTGAGCAAGCTCAACAGGGACCTGGCCTTCGCCCTCATCGATAACTACATCAAGACACAGGCGAGTGTAGCTAGATGAATACTCGTATATCCCCAGACGCTAGCCCTAAACCGGCGACGATGGAGAAGTGCAACTGGCTGAGCAAGCTCAACAGGGACCTGGCCTTCGCCCTCATCGATACCTACATCAAGACACAGGCGAGTGTAGCTAGATGAATACTCGTATATCCCCAGACGGTAGCCCTAAAGCCGGCGACAATGGAAAAGTGCTACTCGCTGTCGGTGCGACGCGTGTCGTACGGGCGCGAGTGTGCATTTGACGGCGTAACGGGTCATATTTACTTAGTTATGAGATTTTTTCGCCAGCTGTCAGTAAGACCGCGCGACATGTCAGCCATTTGTATACTAACGGATTGTGTCATATGATCGATGCCCATGTATCCGGTTTTGAGGCGTCACTTTTCGGAGCTAGTTCGCCTTCTATGTTTATTCCGTTCGCTGCTAGCTGAGTCTTTTGGATACGAAACCCGGCCATAGGAGGCGAAATCCTTGCAAGCCTTCGCATGCTTCAAACTCAACTTTCTCGCAAGTTGGTACATATAAACCTTCGTCAGGCAAGCTCCCGCTGCGAGAATGCCTATTTGGATTTTAATAACTGACAGAAAGTGGAACTTTCAGCAACTTCAATTAAATGAATTGTCAGTTGAAGGATTAATAGTTTATTTCTAATGCCAAAACATTGCGGCGATAAACGCCTGTCTTTACATAGTACATTTCCCGTTTAAAATTATTCTAAATATATGACCATGTTAACTTAAAAACTTATGCAGCTGTTACAGTCGTCAGTCGACGAAATATAAGGCAACATATAAGGCAACACGCCCTGAAAAAGGAGCATTCCACGAGAAAGTCCACTTTGTCGGAAACGTGACGGCTATGACAGCTACCTTAGAAATATGAAAACTGTGAAAATTTTCTATCAAGACAAACACCAAATTATAAAATTCTGATACATCAAAATCTGTATTCCTAACTTGCATATAAGCTAAGAACGGCGTTACGTACTCGACATTCTCGTGGAATGCACGTAAAATAATAATATAATATTCGCACTCATGTAACTTACCTACATACTTTCCTTTCAACAGCAACTGAAGAAGAATCTGTCAACTAAAGCGCTCAAAGAGGAAGACAGACTGGACGCGTCGCCCAAACACCAGCGGGAGGGCGACGTGGCATCACCCCCGCCCGCCGCGGCGCAAGTATGTATTATTTTACACAGCCTATTTCACAATACCCATTAATACAGGGCGGAAAGATAAATCGGGCTCTGAAGGGAAACTACCTTAAAACCTTAATTATCTCGTTTCATTGAAATGAAACATTCTTTTATTTTAAATACGAAACCGAAATGTATTCAAAGTTATTATTAATTTCACTTGTCTCGCCCTTGAATCGGACCTGCTAAATATGAATAAAAAAATTTGTTCGTGATTCTTTTACACTTTTCGATTGAGCTAACGATAATGTTTAAATTCCGCCGACAATCATTATGTCTTACACTCGTCTGTGGAACAATTTTCCCTAAAATTGAACAATTAGAATACAAAGATTTTTTTTCCATAGATTTCTTTCGAAAAAATAATAATATCTTTGAATGCAGTAATCTTCCTTTTTAAAAATAATAGAATGTTTCCTTTGAGTAAAATGAGCCAACTTATGGTTGTTAAACTTATGGTGGATTAAACGTAGTTTCCCTCCAGGGCCCGACTTATCTTTCCACCCTGTATATCCGTTAGATAAAATCGTCACTATCCTTTTGTAGACATAAAAGAAAAGGACAGCTAATGGTATTAGACAGATACAGTAGAACCCGCTTAATACGATCTCGTTTAATACGATTTCCCGCGTAATACGCCATTTTATGCCGGTCCCTGCATTTTGCATGCTGTTTTCATACATTTTTGTACGGTTAATACGATTCATCATCCCGTTTAATACGCTATCCGTAACCCAAGTTACAGTGACGTATGGCATTATTTACTTACTCGTATAGATGTAAGCAGGAATGTTATAATTTTACTATACCAATTGAAAATTAGGCTGGAAAAAATAATTCTACCGATCACTCCTCATTTGTAGGTAACTTTGTTGCATTGACCAAGCGACCAGTAAAGTTCATGATCCCATCGCATTGCATACACCTGCATGTGCAACCTTAGTACAATTCGTTTTCTTTATCTGTGCGTCCAAATCAGTTAAATATATAATATGTACAAGATACGATACAAACCCGAACAGGGTTTAACGTCACCTTATGTTATACTTTGTAACGCTTTTCATGTAATAAAATAAATAAAATAAAAAAAAATAAAAATATCTCATATGTAACATTACACTGAAAATTTTTAAATTTGACAAAAAATAAATGCAATGTCTTCTTCCCGCATAATACGCTTTCCCGCTTAAGACGCGTTATTTGTCTGGTCCCTACGAAATCGTATTAACGGGGTTTCACTGTATATTTAATTTCATTTTCATTTCCTAAGCACCATGAAGATTGAAACGTTCGATTCTTTTTGTACGTAATTATTACCGTGCCTAGTATTTAATGAAATTATTATAAAGCCGTAGAATAATATTACTGCAATATTTTTTCCCCTAAAAATATAATTAAAATAACTACAGTTCGTTTGGAAAGTGAATACACTTCAGATATCGATGGTTGTGTGACTCAACCTCGTATATGAAATGTATGTATTTTGTACAGAAATATATATCACACAACCTCGTAAGCCATTATACGAGTCATACAGTCAGCGATATATCGGCCTGCCTTGCTGCCATATTTCTTCATTATCAAGTCATGTCCGCCAGTCATGATCGAGAAAAACTATGACGTATTTTACGTTAGACTTCCATCTGCTGCATACATTCAATACTTTCGGCTATGATTACAAGTCTTCGGTAGTATAGTGGTAAGTATCCCCGCCTGTCACGCGGGAGACCGGGGTTCGATTCCCCGCCGGAGAGATTCTTTTTGCTTTTTTTTCTTACCAATTTATAGTCAAAACACCTCATGCCGTTTTATAGATATTTTTTAATTAATTATTTATACATATTTTTCCTTTTTTTATAGTCCAGCAATGCAGCCCCTGGTTCCAATGCCGAAGGAATGCTGGCAGCTTTAGTAGCTGAAGCCGGTAGTGAAGCTCCGGTTGTTTTCAGCGACGACCTAAGTGGTGCCGAAGGAGACACGCCCCCGTCACACCCTCATCATCCCCGTCATGTTTTGGATGACGAAAATGCACACACTGCGTTCCTTAGTAAGTATAGCTGATAATAGATGGCGCTTTTGTGATGTTTGCGTCGG
>JALPQI010007383.1:0-60783 GCA_025490895.1 Thaumatotibia leucotreta
GTTTGACTGCATGTATGAGTCTCTATTAGATACATGATATAAATAAATAATAACTAAAAGTAAACTTGTTACTAATTATCTGAACACAAACGATTAAAAGAAATATCCATAAGCTAGCATTATTTTTAATGGTTCTGGATAATCCATTGTTTTTTTTAACTCTGTTTTAATGCATTTAATTATTTATTTTCAAAACTACAATTTATGTACATAGGTTAAATCTAACTATGTAATCTACTTAACCTAACCTATATCTAAGATTGGCCCTTGTGGCATTGTACCGAGGATGCTGGCGGCATTTCCTCGCTGTATCCGAGAAAATTAAACACATTTTGAATAAAAAGTTTGTTTAAATTATTCTATAAAAAAATAAAGTATAGCAGCAGTTTTGCCGTTATAAATATACATTTTTAAATTAGACCTCTATAATGGTTACCAAGGCTATCCGAAACAAGGTCCACGCTATAGCTAAGAATGTGTGAATATCCATATAAATAAATAAATATCTTAGGACATCTTACACAAATGGACCTAGTCCCACGGAAAGCACAATTAAGGCTTGTGATGTGGGTACCAAGCGACGATATATATAATAGATAGATCCATATAGACAATTAAATACATACACAGCCACGACCAAAGATATTTGTGATAAATGAATACACAAATAATGCCCTCGCCGGGATTCGAACCCGGAACCTCCAGCTTCGTAGGGTCACTACCAACTTGGCTACGGAAGCCGAAAAATGAGGCTGATTTTTCGCTAAATAAATTTTAAACGTCAGTTTCATTAAAATTTCGTATCAAACCCTATATTATAATAAAATATTCACATAAACCACACAGGAACTATAACACTAGTATCCATTCAAACTATTCAAAGCCATTGACCTCGTTTTGAGTCTGAAGTCATGTATCGCGCGCTTTGCCATCGAGACGGCCGTCGCGAATGTAGGTACACCAAGTACTGACTGCGTTTGATATTTGGATTGATCAACAGTTCTGAGTACCTCGTTGCTATGGTTACCATTTAGTTGCTGTTTAAATCGTAGTCAGAGTAAATTCCTAATCCTATGGAGAGAGTTACTTTTGGGAATATTACCCATAATAATTTTAAAATTAATTAAGTAAAAATAAAACTATGAAAACGGATAAACACGCGTATATTAACTAACTTCATTCCGACGTTTCGAACACTTTACAGGGTGCGTGGTCATACGCAGATCAAGAACCCTGTAAAGTTTTATTTCATGTGTAATCCTCGTGGTAACCGAAGAATATATTATTTATTTAGAAAACTTGGAACATTTACGGCTTGTTTTATAATAAATAAATATCATCATCAATATTATACAATTAAGGCTTGTGTTGTGGGTACTAAGCGATAATATATAATATAGATACACAAAACATACTTAGATACATAGAAAACAACCATGACTAAGAAACAAATATTTGTGATAAGCCCAAAAATACTGGTTCTACTCAGGACAGTGGTGTAGGATTAGAACCAATAGTAGATTTTTTTTTCTCTCTTGACAGTGTCAGACGATTCGAAAATGCTTATTAATAAGCTTACTTGAATAAAGAATAGTTTGACTTGACTTGAATAAATGCCCTTGCCAGGATTAAAACCAGAACCTCCGCCTTCGTAGGCAGGATTGCTGTAAATTAGATCACCGAAACTGACGAAAAAAATTTGTCTATCGTAAGTAACATGTCTAGAAGTTGTATGTGGATTAGTGCAGTAAGTCGTATATATGCTAAATTATAAAGCGTTAAAGTCTGTTTAGGCTATCTTTAGGCAATTATCTCACTACACTCGACCGGGCACCAAGCCAACTGCAATCGATACATGAAATGAACTCATCCGTATTCGATCTGGGTGTTTTCCGAATTACTCATTTGAGATTTTGTAATTTATATGATTATTCATTTACATAAGTAAAATATTTACAAGGGTGGAAGAGATCGAATCTGTATTCTTCTCTATATTCATAGAGGAAAGTGATGAAAGAGACGTAAAAGAAGATGCCTATACCCAGCAGTGGGTGGACACGGGCTGAATAGATAGATACAGGAAAACGCCACAATATGCATGATGACTGGCAAGTCAAATAAACATTTTTTTTTCGTAATGTCATAACCATCGCCTCTTTGAAGATTCATGTGAAATATACAAAAGTGACGTCACGTTTTTATACTGCCAAACTTTTAAGACTTGAGTTCTTTCCAATTAATGAAATATAAGTTCTGTCCAAAAATTACTGTAATCTAAATTTTAGTAATAATGTCTTTGTGTATAATGTTGGCCTTATTGTGAAAAATACTTTATTTGAACTAGTCGTAATCCCTATTGCACCCATGTTTACAGGTTAAGCGGCGAACGCAATCACCATTCGGCGATCTAGTCTTAATGTAATCTTGCGCTGTTGATATTTTTTATTGTAATGCACAAATAAATAATAAATAATTTGATTGATGATATTCCTGAAAAATATTTACGAAAACTGCTTTAGCCAGATTTATAGTAAATAAAGCAATACCGCTATTTCGGTCGGTCGGTTCATCTGTGTCGTATTTATACTCGCGGCAGGTTAAGGCCGCTTTGACGTAACGAGTGCGAATATACAGTTTGGTTTATCTGCAATGTATGCGTTATAAAGAGCCATATCTCACAATATTTTATAATAGATTCTATACTTTTTTCATACGTGTATTATATAATTTGTATTTAAAATACGACCACAACGCCACTCAAAATATGTAGATCCCTCTTTTAAACTACAAGGATTTACGCCCCATAAGTATCCTCCCTGTACTTTCTAAAGTCATAGAAAAAGCTGTTTGTGATCAGCTTTCAAAGTATTTAGAAGAGTACAGCTTAATACCAAGTGCTCAGTCTGGTTTCCGAAGAATGCATGGAACAGCCACAGCAATGGCAAAGGTCACGGGTGACATTATTGCAGCGTCGGACAAGGGCATGGGATCTATTCTTGTCCTATTAGATTTTTCGCGCGCTTTCGACTGTGTCAATCCATCATTGCTGCTCTCGAAGATGGCGTACTATGGTTTGTCGTCTCTATCTTGTGGCTGGTTTGAGTCGTTTATCAAAGGCCGTAAACAATATGTTGAAATTCAATCCGATCAGGGAGGGCTGATAAAATCTAAGACACAAACGATCACTCGCGGCACACCACAAGGATCAATTCTAAGCCCTTTGCTTTTCATTTTGTATACTGCCGACATATTTGAGAACATTAACCTCTGCAACGCACACCTATATGCAGATGATACGCAATTGTATCACTCATTCGAACCAAAAAATCTGGATAAGGCTATTCGAACAATAAACGAGGACTTACAAGCAGTAGCAACTTGGTCGCACAAAAATAATCTGCTTTTGAATCCCACGAAGTCTCAATTTGTAGTAATGGGGAATAAATGGCAACGAACAGAAATCAAAAAGCGGCAGCCGAGCATCAGTATTGGAAATGAGCCAATTTCCCAGACTGAAAGCGCAAAAAATTTGGGTATAATCATGGATGGCGAGTTACGTTATGTTGAACATGTCAATATAAAAATCCGAAACGCTTTTTACCGACTCAAGGTACTGTATAAGATTCGCAAATACCTATCAGTCAAAGTTAGAGAGACACTCGTTGAATCTTTAGTGCTCTCCCAGTTTAACTACGCGGATATCGTGTACGGACCAAGACTCCTCTCCGTAGCGAAGAAAGGTATACAACGTGTACAAAACGCATGTGTCCGTTTTTGCTACGAAGTTCCCAAACGAGCACACATTACCCCTTTCCTTAACGATAGGAAACTGTTAAACATGGAAAATCGAAGGCAGAAACACCTTGCTCTCACAGTTAGGAAAGTTTTGCAATCTCAAAAGCCCTACTACCTGTATGAAGAACTGAAATGGGTCAGCGATTCTCGTAACAGGTCGCTGAGGAGCTCTACCAAACTCATCACTCCTAAACATAATACTGCATTCTTTCGAGGGAGTTTTAAATTCGCAGCTGCCAAGGTGTGGAATGATTTACCCCCGCCTATTCGAGAACCGATAACTGTGTTTAGGTACAAACGGTTAGTACATGATTACCTACTAGCTAAGCAGTGCGTTTCTGCTCTCCCTCCCCCTCCTAGATAATGTCAAGTAATTAATCAAGTAAGCTATCATACACATATACATGCACGTACACAGCACAACCATGACACTACACTGGCACAACATGAAAACTAAGTAATCGGCACGGGCACATTAGTACCTATTTGATGTTTATAGTTCATCCGACCACCTTAGATTTAGTATTAGTATTAGTTTGGGATCGGTCTGAAAACCAGCGCTGAGCGTCTATGCCGCCAGCACATGCTGAGACCGATACCCTTTGCCTTTTATAATTATAAACCTATTGATATTGTGTTCCTTTTTATGTGCTATTTTTATTGTATTTTTTATGTTGTTTTTTTTTGTGTGGCAATAAACTTATTATTATTATTATTATTATACTCTTTATTTCATTGATTTCTTAGGCTAGGTTTTTTACAAAATGTCTATAAAAGTAAAATACAATAAAACATACAAAATCAATACAAAACATGTAAACATAATATAAAAAACCTAACCTAGAGAGCCGCCGGCAACGGAGCGGGCCCAAGCTGCCGGTGGTTAGGGCTGCAGGGAGAGGAACCGCCGGACTATGCGCGCCGTGTCCAGGATTACCGCCTTCTGCATCTGACCCTTGACCCAACCACCTAGCGAGAGCCTCTTGAGGTGTTGATCGAGACTCTTCGCTATGAGACCGTTCGCAGAAACAACTATCGGTACAATGATCGCCGAATCAACCTCCCACATGTCGGTTACCTCGTGAGCCAAGTCAAGGTACTTACTGGCTTTGTCCTTCTCGGCCTTCACGAGGTTCTCGTCATGGGGGATGGTGATGTCGATGAGCATTGCCCGGCGTTGGGATCGATCTATCAGCACGATATCAGGCTTATTGGCTACAATAGTCCTGTCCGTGATGATAGATCGATCCCAATAGAGCGTGGCACGACCATTTTCGAGAACTGCCGCAGGTGTGTACTTATAGTACGGCACTTCGAAGCCCACAAGGCCGTATTGAAGAGCAAGCTGCTGGTGTATAATCCTGGCTACGAGGTTGTGTCTGTGCAAGTACTCGGTGTTAACAATCTGAGAACAACCGGAAATAATATGCCTGAGTGACTCACCGGGACGGCGGCATGCCCGACAAATGTCGACCGTACCGTCCTTCAGGATATATTTCCGGTAGTTATTCGTCATGATAACCTCGTCAGCAATTGCACAGGCAAAACCCTCGGTTTCTCCGAAGAGGTCCCCGAATCGTAGCCAGTTCACCGACGCGAGCAGATCTACGTCAGGTCCCGTGAGGGCCTTGTAGAACCGCCCGTGTAGCTCCTTGCTCTTCCATACCGCCTTGCGGTCCTCGGTGCCCAGTACCACAGGTCTGCGCCAGTTCTCTTTTGCCAAGGAGAGCGGCGTGAGGTTCCGGTCTACTGCCACCACATCACGATGCATCCCGCACTCATTGTTAAGAAAATAGTTTCTAAGATTGTACACCTCGCGGTTGTGGAGGTTTTTGGCATTTAGGAAGCCGCGGCCCCCACACTTCCGCGGGATGTACAATCTCATAACTGATGAGCGCGGGTGTAGCATTCGATGTGTAGTAAGCAGTGTACGGACCCTTCGATCCAGGGCGTCCAGCTCGGTCTGAGTCCACCTTAGTATGCCAAAGGAGTATGTGAGTATGGGTATTACCCAGGCGTTGAAGGCGCGCACTTTGTTGCCTCCTGACAAAAGACTGTTAAGTACTTTTGTGAGCCGGCTGAAAAAGCGCTCCTTCACCGCCTGTCTAATTCCCATATCTTCAATACCCAAAGACTGTGACATACCAAGGTATTTATAGGTTTCTGCTTCCGAGATAGATCTGAACGACATTGTCTCAGAAAGCTGTAAATTTGTTGAATTTACTACTTTCCCCCGCTGCACATGCATAACCGCACACTTATCGACACCAAATTCCATATTGATGGCACTACTGAAAACTTCTGTGGTCCACAGTAGTTCCAACAAGTCTTGGCTATTTGGCGCAAATAATTTGAGATCATCCATATACAGAAGGTGAGAAATGACTTCACCCTCTCTCCGAAGCTGGCAACCTAGTCCTGAATCCTTCAGCAGGGTACTGAGGGGATTCAGAGCTAGGCAGAACCACAAGGGACTCAGACTGTCACCCTGGAATATTCCTCGCTCGATCCTTATGAAGTCCTGCGGGCCAGAGGGGCCATCCCCTCCTCCTGGTTGACGAAGGACTGTGGTCCACTGCCTCATACACGCGCCGAGAAAGGATCTTAAAGTTGCATTAACTTTATACAGCTCCAAGACCCTTTCCAACCATGAATGAGGCACCGAATCATAGGCCTTCTTGTAGTCAATCCAAGCGGCGGAGAGGGCCCCTTTGTTACGCCGGACTTGCTGGCAAATGGTCATGTCAATGAGGAGGAGATCTTTAGTACCACGGGACCCAACCCTACATCCATTTTGAGCAGGAGCCAAAACATTGTTCGAAACAATGTGCGTGTTAATTTTTACTCTCAAAATGGATGTAAGGAGCTTGTACAGTGTGGGCAAGCACGTGATGGGTCGGTAGTTCTTCGCTTCCGTGGTACTACCGGACTTGTAGAGCAGGAAGGTTACACCAGTTGTTAAAGAAGGTGGCAGGGAACCGAGCTCGAGGGCTTGTTGGAATTGCGTTGCCAATTGTGAGTGCGAGCATCGAAACCATTTTAGCCAGAAGTTGTGCAATCCATCCGGCCCAGGACTTTTCCAGTTCTGAGTCGTGCGGACAGCACAACTTACATCATCGGGGCTGATGGTAACTGCCCCCATAGGTTCGATGGTCTCGCATTCACGTTCGACAACGGTCATCCATTCACCCTCGGTGTGTCCGACGGGCGCTGACCAGATACTACGCCAGAAATCACTCATGGCAGTAGCATCCGGCAACCGCGCGTCGGACACACGGTAGTCGGTTTCCTCCCACTTTCGGTAAACCTTCCTTTGGTCACTCTGGAAAAGGCGATTCTGCTGGAATCGGTTCACACGCTCTCTGTAGCGGCGAATACGGTTTGCCCATGCATAAACCTTCTGCTTCAGAAAGTCGATGCGCTCTGTGAGGTTGGCCATGTAGTCGCGGGGTGCAATACCCGTTCCCGCGAACGCCTGGTTCACAAAGCGCATTACTCGGGGGCGGTTGTTGCCCCCCCTGAAGCAGATCAGCTTTGCAATGAGAGTCCTAAACGAGTCGATACGTCGCTCGATCCGCACCTGCCATGCGGGGACACCCCCAGCGGTCCTAGGTGTACGGTCAGAGTCCGGAAACTTGACTCGAGCAACACGGCACGCTGCAATGGCCCCGCAGTACATGATCGAGTGCGTATCATCCAAATCTTTACTGGATCGTATATACGGCTCCAGTAAAGCGTTTAGGGCTCCCATCAACGCTAGATTGCGCCTATTCATGGGCAAACGTGGTAATCGTGGCCTAGAGTCGGGTGTGAAGCGATGCTGCATAATCGCTTCCTCCAGAGTCCTCCTCAATTGCTCATTGTCTGAAGTACTCACACTCAGGTTCGCAGCATCGTCCTCATCAGCAGCAGGACCGACCCGCAGTGCCTCGGATGCCAAGTCATGTACCGGCACCGGGTCCGGCGACTTGGCGGGTGGGTCCTGCGCCGAGGAAGGGGTCGCGCGAACAGGGAGAGCCTCCAGGCGAAGCCGATCAAGTGTCGAGTCATCCAGCCGCTTTGATCGTTGGATGACTCGCACTTGATCCGATAGTCGCTGCGCAGTCACATTAATGGTTGGTTCAAGGGCCCGAAACAGAGGAAGCATCCGGATTATTATTATTATTCCCTTTATTTTAATATTCTCTTAGGCTAGGTTGATATAATATGGTTATAAAAGTAAAATACAATACAACATACAAAAACAATATAAAATATAAACACATTATAAAAACCTAACCTAGGGTGCCGCCGGCAACGGGGCGGGCCCAAGCTGCCGGTGGTTAAGGTCGCAGAGAGAGGAACCGACGGACTATCCGCGCCGTGTCCAGGATTACCGCCTTCTGCATCTGACCCTTGATCCAGCCATCTAGCGAGAGACTCTTAAGATGTTGGTCGAGACTCTTCGCTATTAAACCGTTCGCTGTAACGACTATCGGGACTATGATCGTCGAGTCAACATCCCACATGGCGGTTATCTCGTGGGCCAAGTCGAGGTACTTACTGGACTTGTCCTTTTCGGCCTTCACGAGATTCTCATCATGGGGGATGGTGACGTCGACGAGCACAGCCCGGCGCTGCGATCGATCTACCAGCACGATATCAGGCTTATTGGCTACAATAGTCCTGTCCGTGATGATAGGTCGATCCCAATAGAGCGTGGCACGACCATTTTCGAGAACTGGTGCAGTTGTGTACTTATAGTATGGCACTTCGACGTCCACAAGGCCGTATTGAAGAGCAAGCTGCTGGTGTATAATACTGGCTACGAGGTTATGTCTGTGCAAGTACTCGGTGTTAGCAATCTGAGAACAACCGGAAATAATATGCCTGAGTGACTCACCGGGACGGCGGCATGCCCGACAAATGTCGACCGTACCGTCCTTCAGGATATATTTCCGGTAGTTATTCGTCATGATAACCTCGTCAGCAATTGCACAGGCAAAACCCTCGGTTTCTCCGAAGAGGTCCCCGAATCGTAGCCAGTTCACCGACGCGAGCAGATCTACGTCTATCTATATCTATTATTATTATTAAACTATCCTGGTCACGGCACCAAATTGTAACACGTGTCACGTTTGTTTCTATTGTAAAAAAACATGCTATATTATGTGAATGCAATAAGTTGAACAGAAATGTTCATACAATATGCAATCCATCACTGGAAAGATTTTATTTTAACACAAAAGTAGACGAGAAAAATATGAATGGGCCAATAATCAAATATAAGCACAACTCAGTTGTATACACATTTTATACGCTATGCTTCATATTTAATATTTCGACTCCTTCTTTACTATAGTCTTTTCTTGTAGGTATTCAAATAAATGTAAATAAACAATTATAACATTGTCAAATGATTTTCATCATCATCATAACATCCAACCAAATAAAAAACCGCCTAAATCTATCACTGAACCTGCCATTAACCTACTTTATTCGATCATGTCATATTTTCATCTACCCTCAACTGAATAAATTGTTTTATCATCATCATCATATCAGACGTCCACTGCTGAACATAAGCCTCTCCAAAATTTTGTTTACATTTAGTTAAATACCTAAAACCTACGGATATTACGGATACTAGAAGTCTATGGAGTCTTACCGATTATTATTACCGTGTGTATTATTACCGACTTATTGCCGTGTGGTGACGGCAGTAAGAATACATTTGTCATCACCCCAACTCCTTCTGCGGGTGTCGTAAGAGTCGACTAAGGGATTAAAGTGTCACTGACCACTATTTGATAAAAGATTGATGATGGGCAGCAGCATCATCATAGTGGACACATTACTGCGATCGCCAATCCGCTTGCCCAGCGTGGCAATTATGGGCATTTACCACCTAATGCGTCTATACGCATAGTTAATAGGAGAGGTCTACGTCCTGCAGTGGACTATCATAGGCTGATGGTGATTACAAGGAACGATATTTAATATAATCTTTGTACTTATGGGCTGTCCCAGAAGTAAAGAGACAAGATTCGAATGAAAATATTTAATAAAAAAATCTTACAAAACACTACTATTTACATTTAGTTAACTTCAGAGTTTCATTTTATTTGCTACTTTATATGAAATTTGCTTGTGCAAAGGCTCTGTAGCCAATTTTTCTAGGCTGATGATGATGGAATCTTACCTGCTGGGTGTCAGCTTGCAGACAGAACGTTGCAGCGAGTCCAGCAATGGGCCTACGGCGCCACGCTCTGTGCTGAGTGTTCTAGCACATTCTAGAAGCTCCGAGAGCGCGGAGCGGCAGAGCTGGCTCTGTTGATCTACGTTCCGGTGCGCGTTGATGGCCTGTTAGCAAAGATATCGGAAACATTAGTACATTGTGCATTAAGGGAGGGAAAAACTTAAGAAAGTCACCTGCTGTATGTGTGAGTCACGTATTCGAATAGAGAACACATGTTTAAAATTAGTACACAAACAAAACAAACGCCTATTCGAACACATTACTCACACATACAACAGGTGACTTTCTTAAGTTTTTCACCTAAAAACTTAATAAAGTCACCTGTTGTATGTGTGAGTGACGTGTTCGAATAGGCATTTGTTTTGTTTGTGTTACTAATTTCAAATATGTGTTCTCTATTCGAAGACGTCACTCACACGTACAACAGGTGACTTTCTTAAGTTTTTCACCTATAAGTACGGAATTACTAACGAGAGTATTAGAAGCCCGACGGCGTTAGGCGGAGGGCTTTTATGACTTGAGTTAGTATTCCGCTTACCGACCGTGATGCATACAATGTTTTTCATCACACTTGCCAACCAAAAAATAAACATAATATTATTAAATGGCGTACTGACATTTCTATTACTCCCTAGGGAATCTCAATTTTCTATTACTCCCGCTACGCGCGCAAGTAATGGCGCGCTTAGACAGCAAGTGTGATGAAAAATATTATTAAATGACGTACTGACATTTCTATTACTCCCTAGGGAATTTCACTTTTCCATTACTCCCGTTACGCGCGCAAGCAATGGCGCGCTTAGACAGCAAGTGTGATGAAAAATATTATTAAATGACGTACTGACATTTCTATTACTCCCTAGGGAATTTCACTTTTCCATTACTCCCGTTACGCGCGCAAGCAATGGCGCGCTTAGACAGCAAGCGTGATGAAAAAATATTTAAGTCATAAACGAAATAGCGTTATAAATAACACTTTGAACAGATACTAACCCCCTTATTCATAAACGTTTGTTAACATAACAAGCCCCTAATAATTGTTTGTACCTTTTGGTCTTAACAATGTGTCCATAAGAGCAAAAAGGGACAAACAATTATTAGCGGCTTCTTACGTATTAAATCTCTACAGTATTAATTCTGGTATATCTACAGGCATATCATAATTTCCCTATTATGTATTCAGAAGCGGTAATGTAATGATTTATATTAAGACAGCGGTGTCTGTGGCTGTATCATAATGTCAACATTAAAGTACAGTGTATCATAATGTTAACATTAATGTTACGTCGTCAGGATCATTTTAACACTATGAAGTCAAATTTCTTTTTGTTTTTTTTTTTTTCAATAGATATTTATTGTAGGATATCCTTACTCAATTTGAGTGATTTCAACTGATTTGAATTGTTATATTTAAAGGTATTTTACTTAGTGGATATAAACGAAAATAAAGGTAAATTGTCATTCTAAACCTATGATATGGATGTAGATAAAGTTATCTATATGACTGTACATAATTAGGCATTAAACATGAGTATGGTTTTATGAAACTCGCCTACGGCTCGTTTCATAATAAGATCACACGAGTGATCACTCTTATTATGCGCCAGCCACATAACTAACTATTATGAATAAGGGGCAATGACATTAAATAATAAATGGACGCACAGAGCCAAACAAAAAAACCAAGAAAAGTGGCACTAAAAGTAATTTCTATCATGTTTCAGTTGAAGCTAATAACGCTCACTTACAATAAACTATAATAAAAAAGGAATAAAAAACAAGGAATAAAAAACTTTGTGAAGTGAGCAATAAGTGTCAAATTTGCGAACAACACCGCAAAATAGTAGAAACTTTTTATGTTTAAGGAATAATGATGCTATACCGTAACGTGACCAAATGTCAACTGTCAGAACTGAATAGCGGAGCAAAAGGACCGCAATATTTACTTCTGCTGCCCATTTTTTGGGGCCATTTTTTTGAGCTGTTTGGGGATCCACTTATATATTCTAAATCAATGATAAGGGGGTAAGAGAGTATTTGTCGGACAAGTTAGGGTACTTACAGTGGGGTTGCCCGCGGCTTGGCTAGCAGCGTGCGTGACTAGTGCTAGTGTCTCGAGCACGGTCCGAGCATGCTCGATGAGCTCGCCCGATGATGATGATGACGTCATGTTGGAAGATGCTCCGATGGTGGCAGATACTAGCGGTTCGCAGTAAGATACCTGATGGGAAAATAATTGTCAGAAATGTAATAGAAAAATAATGCAAGTAGTTTTATAAAACATGAAGATTTAGATTTAAAAATCAGAGTTTAGTGAACATGGATATAGCTAAAGAAAAAAAAGGTATATAAGGTTAAAGAGGAAAAAGAAATATATTTTCCCATACTGTATGTACGTTAAAGGACTAAAGAACCAGGGACGGCAACCGTTATTTAACAAAAACCTCGAAATAGCCCAATATTTTCAAATATTTTATACTCTTTATGTACTATTCAATATTTTATGTAACTAATTTATAATATCATATTTTAAATAACTCTATTAACTTAGAATTTACATCGCTACCAAAGAACGAAAAAGAACAAAAAAATAATCGTTCTTTTGTATAAAGAAAATAACGGTTCCGGTTCCTGTTAAAAACTTTTCACTATGAATAATCAGACAAGCCCTTAATGTGTGTCAACAATTTTTTTGTAATCCTTCTTGTTTTGCTATTACGAGTCCCGATGCAGTGGAGTTCGTCTAGTTCGAAACAATTTTTACAAATTTTTGAATATTTTAAAAATGATCACATTATGCTAATGATAAATTGTATGAACGTTAGTCATGGTTAATGTACTACATTTCAAGAGACACAACAATCTGAAGTACGCTTTTGTTGTTTAATAAATCGATTTTAACAAACCAGTGTCTAAATTATATTTTCGTTCACCACCGTAATTCCGCGCTTATAAGCTTGACGCAAAATTCGCAGTGCATCAGGTGTACCATGTCGTCTTTAATATTAATGGCGTTCTTTACATTCATTGACTATTTACAAAATTAAAAATTGTCGAAAAAATTTAAAAAAATACCTCTCGTATAGTTTTCTTTTTTATTCTGATTTATTAAGTCCAAATATTTTATACTCAAAGAAACTATTTTAGTACTACTATTGAATAGTGAAGGTTTTGTCTCTAAACCTTTTCCCCCGGATGAACGGGATAATCTCGAAAAACTGTCTAACTGGACGAGAACATATGCATCGGGGCTCGTAATGACATCCATACTTACTAGTTGTACAACAGAGTGTCCTAGATTTTCAGCTTCGCCCTTAGCGGCGATGCGAACGGGTTCGATGCGTTCCAGCATTTCTGTCGTGCTGTTTTCTATCTGTTCCAGGAATCCTGTGAATTCAATACAATATATGAGTTAACAAATCTTGATGAAGGTTCGCCTCCAAGAATTGCAACATGATAAATCCTTAATATTAAATTTGAGCTGAGCATTTGCCGTTTTATGTTCATACAACAAATTATATTGATGATATTATGAAGAACTTAAGTACGTTGCAGTGACGCTAATTGATACAATAACATAATATATACTCGACCGTTTCCGTAGAATACGATATTACTTGCGTTTTCAACTTTATACAGCGGCCGAATATGCATACGCAGCCTGGCAAGTATGGTTTCCAGGCGAAGCAAGTATAGTGATTTTCTCAAAATTACAATGAAATTAAAAAAATCAGAAATCAAAGCAAATAACAAAACTACTTTGTAAAATCTCTTCCGTGGCAATTATTTTTTATGCTCTATTTTATATTTGACCCGGGAACACGCATGTGTGTTTTATGTAACTTGTCAAAAGAAGGTTACTTCCAGTATTCTATTCAAAATTCCAAATATATCAAGTCTCAGTATAAACCGAACCAGGGAAATAGGTCCAATTTGAATAAGTTTGAGAAGATATCTTTTACGGAGGTTTGAAAACTGTCCAAAGTGAATTGTTATATTATATTACCTTGCAGAGAGTCGGTTTTCATCTGAGGCAGTTCTTGAGCAACAGCCTGCAACGCAGCCTGGTCGAGGGCGCGTCGTTGTCGCCCTAATGTCTCCAGGGCGGCGGCGCATTCTCTCTGTCCTGGCGCTTTCTCTCTGCAACAATACTTCTGGTTAGTAAGTCACATCACAGATCAGCTTCTTAGTGTACTGCTAGACTTAGGCCTCTCCTATTAACCGTTTCAGTGCGGATGACACGCCAGGCGTGTCATGAAACTCATGAATGTTTTTAACGAATGGCGTATGACACGATAGGCGTGTCATCATAATCTATGGCGTAAGGCACGCTTGGCGTATCATGAAAAAATTGTTCGCCGCCATAAATTAAAGTTTTTGAAAATGGAACACGCAACGAATCGGTTAACTGTGCGTATGGACGCATTAGTTTGTAAGATGGTATTGCTTACTTGGCAGTTTTCAGATAAATAATAGTAATAAAGCCAGCCTCCATAGCCTAGTTGGTAGTGACCCTGCCTACGAAGCAGGAGGTTCCGGGTTCGAATCCCGGCGAGGGCATTATTTGTGTATTTATTTATCACAAATATTTGTTCCTTGGTCCTGGCTGTCTATGTATTTAAGTATCTACATGTATCTATCTATTATATATATCGTCGCCTAGTACCCACATCATAAGCCTTAATTGAGCTTACCGTGGGACTAGGTCGATTTGTGTAAGATGTCCCAAGATATTTATTATTATTATTTATTAATAAAGAATAGTTTGACTTTGAATATACCTGATGTCACCAAGCAGACTCTTAATGCTGTCAGAAACAGTCTTGCTGTGTGTGGCCAGTGCTTGCCACTGAGGACGGGCGTCGGGTGCCACAGCTAATGCTTTGGCAGATTCCAGCATCGAACATGATGCTGAGATTATGCTCCTGCAAACAAAAATACGTTAACATTTCTGGCTTATTATAATAGTGTTAAATAAAATTTTACAGTCACACCCGTCATTTTTTTATACGTCAAATCCTGGTAGGGGGAACCCAAAAAACCGATCACCGGTAACTTTCAGTCCTCATGGCCATTTTTTAAGACCTTATCTGAGTCCATCCTGAGTTTCCTTTTCCAGGAATTTTCTACATTCGATCCGATTTCTTTTATTGTTGGAAAGCGAAAGCTCAGAATGATCTGAGTTCACTCTACCAATTATTTCATCGTAGGATTCCCGGGGTTATAGTGTAGCCTGCGACCATATAACATGGACGTCTAACGCCAGTTCAAAAATGCCCCCAAAAACAATTGTTCAATTGTGCCAAGATGGGAAGGATATAACGCTTTTCTTAACACCGCTCATGTTTCGGCGCAACATATTTGACAAATGAAAACTTCAATGGACCAATCACAACTATTTTTAAATGGCGGTTTAAGTGTTTTAGGTTGATAATGCAATTCATTGCTATGATGTCTTGAAGAGGGGGTGACACTTGTCAACTAAAATGCAGGACCGTTTTTTTGAAAGGTCATTTAGTATGGCGTGCGGCTTCCATGTTTTATTTGTTCGTAGCTACACACGCAAACATTGTAAGTTCAAGATTCCGATGTAGCCAACAAAATTGGATAAATATTTTTCAATAATATTCGTATTTTTCTAGGATAAAGTGTTCCCCATAGTTCCGATCCTTACTTATTCCGTAGGGCTTCAGGGTTGTAGTGTGGCCTACCTGCCGCTGTCTAACATGGAGCCCTGGCTGAGCCTGGCCTGTGGCGAGATACGAGCCGGTACAGAGCTGAATTGAGGAGAGTCTGCGAACTGGCAGAGGCTGCGAACGGCATCTTGCAGAGGGCCTGTTGCGGCGGCACAGCGGGCGCGATTGGTCTGCACAAATACGTTCATATTAGGGTCAGACTCCAACTGCGACCATATATAACATAGACGTCTAACGCCAGCTCAAAAATGCCCCCAGAAACAATTGTTCAATTGTGCCAAGATGGGCAGGACATGGCGTTTTTCTTACCACTGCGCATATTTCGGTGCACAACTTTGACAAATGTTTCTTATTTTTGCAACTTTATAGGATGTTCGAACCAATAAAGGAGCTCTTTGCTCTCCCGATTGCAACTTTCTATGAGGCACCCTCTCATTTTGTTATTTGTTAAGTAAACCATATTTGTTTTTTTTTTTCAATTATTATAAACAAAAATTAGGGGTCGCTACAGAAGTACGAAGTTCAAGAAAGGCAAAATGATTAGTCGTTTTTTTATTACTTCGGTAGCGACCCCTAATTTTTGTTAAAGAAACAAATATGGTTTACTTTTCAAATAACAAAATAAGAGGGTGCCCCATAGAAAATTGCAATCGGGAGAGCAAAGAGCTCCTTTATTGGTTCGAACATCCTACAAAATTGCAAAAATAAGGACCACCCTACGGTGTAAGTTTCTATGGATTGACATCAAAATTCAGTGCCGTGATGCATTGAAGAGGGGGGTGACAATTGTCAACTAACATTCAGGACCGTTTTTGAAAGGCAATTTAGTATAGAGTACCCAAAATATCCAAAGTTTTACATATTGTATTCGGGTACTGAGCCGTTTAGAGGATCCTCATCATGGAGTACCCGCGACCAAAGCCCGACGCGTACAGTCAAGTTCAAAAGTAAGTATCGAAAGAATCTGTTCATAAATATGTTACGACGTTCTTATTACACAGAATTAGAGTACACTGGGACATATTTTTGAACATTTTTGTGTACACTTTAATTTGTCTTTGACTGTACTGACTGTGTGGATTGAAACATGTCAGGCAACAATCGACTTAAATTACGTGAGTAACTCGTTTGCTAAATATTTAAATATGTTTGAATCTCACGTTAGTTATAATTCTTACAAATTGATTTCAAATGGTAGTAAAGTGTCTTAAGCAACGCTTGAATGCTGACACATTGATTATTAAATTAAATTTTAAAGCGATCTTAAATCGTTTTATGATCTCACTTATTTTAAAACAAGCCATACTTCTCTGGATAAAAATACACTGATAAACACAAACACAAAAATAGAGTCACAAGATCTTGTACAACCTCACTTATTTGATATACTTTTCTGGGGAAATTTCATAAAAATAAAGGAGAAAAATAGTGCCAAAGAGTCTAGGTACTAACCTCGCTATAATCGCTGTCCAAAGCCTTAATTTCCTTTACCAACGCCGCTGTAGACTTGGCCACATCCTTAGCAGCTTGTACGAAGTATCGTTTCGCCTGAAGTTCGGTGGTTTTGTAGACTACTTACCTCTCTGCAAGGCCTACTATGCTCACGTATCACTTATTTTGAGTTATGGCATACTTCTTTGGGGAAAGTTCATACTAATAGTAAAAAATTACACCTTTTTGGTACTAACCTCACTGTAATCGCTGTCCAAAGCCTTAATTTCCTTCACCAACGCCGCTGTAGAATTGGCCACATCCTTAGCAGCTTGTACGAAGTGTCGTTTCGCCTGAGGTTCTGTGGTTTTGCCGGAAGCGACGCGACAAGCGTTGCAGAGGGCGCTAGTGTGTTTGGCGATCACTGTGGCCGCGGATAGGACCTGGGGGTGAGATATAAAAACATATAATAAAATAAACAGATAGTCAGCAAATCTATACCTTTCGTATTTTCATGGAAGGGTAATTTGCAGTGTAATATAGGCATTTTTACTTAGCTACCCACTTAGTTCGAAGTTAAAAAACATTAATTTGAGTCAGCGTAGTAACGACAATCAAGTACAATATCTTTAGGAAGATAAACTCGGTCGGCGTTTTTATACTATAATATGGCTTATAGTTTGTAAAATGAACACCAAAACCGAGAATTTTGTGTAGAAATGCCCATACACTGTTTTACTCAAAAATTTGCGTACTTTTCAGTAATGAAACAAAAAACACGAGTCTCAAATGTCCCAAAACTTTGTATGTAAATTGAGATTGCTCAGTTTAGTTACTTCCTGCTAAACGTGTGAAAAAATCTATTACGAATTTGTGAAAATGTTTTATCAGTTTCGTTACATTTTGTTTTATACATTTACCTCCTTATTCATAAACGTTAGCTAACTTAACAAGCCTCTAATAATTGTTTGTCCCTTTTGCTCTTATGGACACATTGTTAAGTGGCTTGTTAACTTAGCACACGTTTATGAATAAGGGGATCAGTATGGGAGTAACTAAATTGAGGAATCTCAATTCACATAAGTACTTATTTTAGCTAGAACACTCGTTTTTTACGGGTTATGTTTAAGTTTAAAGCATTGTGAAGTTTGCTGAAAAGTAGAATAAGTGAGTCAAACCTATTTTCTTATTTGTCTTGTTCCATACCACACCACTCTCGTCACGCTTTTACCTGCTGTTACAACTCAGTATACAAAAAAACCGGTGCACTTGTATTTCTTTATCACGCTAGATTTTAATCCATACATCAGAAATTTAAAACAAAACATCCTCTCATACAAATCACCTTTGCGTCACGTTTTAGCGACACAAAATAAGAAAACGAAATGAATTTTTACCCAAGTATTTAAATATTATATACTGACCTGCTGTTGGTCGCTGGTGGGGTCCGCCAGCGCTTGGCAAGCCTGCTCGATGGCGACGGCAGCTCTCGCGAACTGAGCCTGATCCACCAGTCCGGGTCTACCCGCTACTGAAGTGGAGTCTGACACTGCCACCTGGAAGAATTGTTATTGTTAGTTTTCCAAATCATCTTCAAAATCGGGTACCATTTCTCATCCACTTATTGTAGAATTTAATTTCACCGAAAGATCAGCTGCCAACCTAACCCAAAAAATACTCGAAAGGTTGTTGCCGTTTAGATGAATAATGTATCAAAAACTCGATCGAAATTAGCTTTAAAACTACTAGACGCTTTATCAGTAATATGGTAATTTATCCTGGTCACGGCACCATTGTAACGCGTTACATTATACTAGTTGAGATAAACATTTATTTCTAAATTCCAAATTGAAGATAGTTTTGAGATTGATCTATGATTAAAAGTAAATTGCTTTTAACTGATTGATCAATAAACCTTAATCACTGACGTGTTTTTACAGTAGCCAAATTTAAACTTTAACGGAACGTCACAGAGACTTTAACGACGTACCACATTCGTACGTCAGTGGTTAAAGGTTAATCCTGGTCCAAGAACCAAATTGAAATACTAAACTCGACTCTCATATATCGCGTATCTGGAGATAATTCAATATAAAAAAAGGTCGAACATGTAAAGATTATGGGTCATGGTTACGTTCTACGCCCTTTTTTTGTTCTTTCTGTCCCTTAAGGTACATACAGACCAAAAGAGCATTCGCTATTCTATCCCCCTACTCTACGAAATTCGATCGTTACACGAAACGTGATTCGTTGATTTCGTAGAGGGATAGAACAGCGAATGCTCTTTCGGTCTGAATGCACCTTCAAAATCACAGTTTAATAGAATTCAAATGTATGAAATGTACTTGTACGATACTTTGTCCTAGCAAACTATGCAGCAATTGTCCCCTGGCTGACGTGACAGAATAAAAACAAAAAAAAAAAACGGAAATTAACCCTTATATAAATTTAACAGATAACCTTATATTTGGGCATTTTCGCGAGAAGATACAAAAAAAAAATTTTAAGGTAGGTAAATTTAATGTTTTTCCTACTCAGAATAACGAGTTCTTTCAATCTAAGAGAAAAGTACAAGAAAAAAATGGTCCCACATTTGTCATACATTTTACATGCTCTCCACTTTGAAACCGCTGTACAGTGTTTGAAAAACGGTTACGTAATAGTAACAAAAAGTTAGGACACCTTTTTTCTTCTAGTAGGATCGAAAGTGAGGAAGTGAGTCTGCCTGCGACCACGGGTAACGTCATGCCCGAAACGTCAGGATATAATTAAATGTAAGTTTACGCGATTAAGACCCGTTTGTCTGTAGAATATGAGGATCGAAAGAGCTCGTGATTCTGAGCAGGAAAAACATAAAATTTACCTGTTTCAGAAAAATAAGTTTTTGTATCTCTTCTCGCGAAAATTACCATTTACTTGGTGCAGTAATGATATTTGTTATTATATTTACCCAATAAGCAGCTTGTGCGGTACTTTTGGGTACTTTTGAGCCGGGAGTGATGCGGGGTGGATTATTTGATTAGGTAGGGTTTTGTATTTAGATTTAGAAGTTGACATGCCTAGATATGATTTCTTTTTAGTTTTATTTTATTGTACTATGTATTAGTTGTATTTTATTTTTTGTTGTTTAAAGTTACTTTAGGATTTGTCTACTGTGTATTTTAAATTTCATTGTTACACATTTTATTTATTTATTTAATCTTTATTGCACAAAAGAAAATCTTATCGTACAAAAGGCGGACTTAATGCCACAGAGCATTCTCTACCAGTCAACCTTAAGGCAAAACAGAAAAGAATGTAGGCGGTGCAACTTGCAAACTTAATAAAAAGACATACTAAGATAGGATACATACATACATACATAAATATACCTACACTTACATAAATATATGCATAAATATATAATAACACATTGATTATAAATAAAACTTGTTTATGATGCCAATAAAGAAATGACATTTAGGGCTGATTTTTCAATCGCCAGATAAACGTATTCGTTAGTTAAAATTATAACTATCCTTTCCTAAAGTCATCAGTCAAAACAGGATAGAGCTAGCGTTTATCTGAGAGATACTGTTAACTGGCAATTGAAAAATCAGTCCTTATTATATTTACCCAATAAGCAGCTTGCGCGGTGCAATCAACGAGTCCTAGTACGGCGTCGGCGACCGCGCGGACCGCGCGCGAGAACTGCGCGTGTTCTGAGCGTTTTACCGCCGTCGCCATGCTTGACATGCCTTCACCTGTCGATTACATTTCGTGTTGACATCTTTGGATATATCGAGGGTTGTGTGGTCAAACCGTAGTATATGTATTTTACATTATAACTATATGTGTAGTTTATGTACGAATTAAGCATAGTAGGTAATATAGTATATTTACAGTAGTCATTCAAATCACGCACTGTACACGTTTGTTTGTCTATCTCTTGTTTCATATAGTTCTCTCTTTTGCTCAAAGGTTAACTGGAAGAGATCCCTTACAGGGATAAGTTCGCCCTTGTACCTTTTTGAATTGTTGTGTATTTTTTTACCTGTTTTATTTGTGTGCAATAAAGAATTTACATACATACATACATCCAAACCCGATATGTCGAGCAAACAGGTTTTTAAAACACGAACTATATGACTTTGACGTGTGGTTGTTATTTCAATGAAAAAAATATCTCGACTTATCGGGTTTGACCACTCAACCCTCGATATACAATGTGCCCATGAGGAAAGGGAAACATTTTAACAGCGGATTTCTGAACGCATTCGAAGTTAAAATAGTACATTACGACAAAAGTGCGAAAAACATGAAATCCGAAACGAGTGGGGATGTTTTAAAACACGACCGATCCGAAAACGTCGTACGAGACTCGTGTCGATTTAAAATACTCCCTATTTTAAATCGACACGAGTCTCGTACGACGTTTTTTAGTGCAGATGGCCCTCCGAAGTTTTGGACCTGACGTAAAATGACACACTTTTCGCACTAGAGCCTAAAAAAAAGCACCATCTGTACTAAAATGTCGTATGAAGTTTGGCGGATGCCGTCTATTTTAAGAGACAATGCAATTAAAAAAAACCGTTTTTGACGGTTACGTAATGATTAACGCATTTTAGGTAACGATTTTGTGACTGCGTTGTTTTAGTCTTGACACACTTAATTGACAGACATCAAATGGCCAATATGTGACGAAGGTAGACAACTGAGCTCTCAGCCCACCTGATGGAAAGCAGGAACTGAGGCCCATGGACATAGTGACCAAAAAATCGCCTATGCGCTGCCTACCCTGAGGACTAGGGTGCTTCTTATTTTTGCAATTTTGTAGGATGTTCGAACCAATAAAGGAGCTCAGGGGCCCATTTCTCGAACGCTTGTAACTTGTAATACAAGTGGAAGTCTCTTTTTAACACTATTAATTAGATAAGGACTTCCGCTTGTAATACAAGTTACAAGCTTTCGAGAAATAGGCCCCTGCTGTTCAGATTGCAATTTTCTATGGGGCACCCTTTCAGTTTGTTATTTGATAAGTAAACCATATTTGTTTTTTTTTTCAATTATTATAAACAAAAATTAGGGGTCGCTACTGAGGACTTAGATGCTTGCAGCTTTCGGGCGTCAAATTTTGTAAGTTGAAGTGAACAAAAACATTAATAATGCCTCCTTAAGTAATATTAATTGCAACAACACAAAAAATATGAATACTCAAGGGCCTGAGACATATTTAAAATCATAGTCAAGTAACAACTTCAGTACAAAATCTGACACGCTCGGCCGCCATACAAATGAATGAACTTGTTTCTTCTATCCAATCTAATTCTGTGCTGTTATGTATGACTTACTGAGAGCCTTGCTGTGTCCCACGCAAGCATCGACGTTGGCGAAGTAGCTGAGTTCGCTGACGGGCTGAGACGGCGCGTCCAGGAGCACCTTGGAGCCCTGGATGCTGCGGATGGCGGCCGCGCATTCCTTCTGCCCGGGCGCTGCTTCCGTGCACACGTCCACCTGGAAAGAAATATTATGTAAGACTGCGTGTATAATATAATCAAGGATCGGACAAACGCCCGTCATTTTGAAAACATAACCCTGTTCCTTACAGTAGAGACTTCCTTATCTTATGATTTTAACTTATTTTATTTTGTAAGACTTTTTTTTAATAATATTATCACAAAGTAAATTTTTAAGAGATCGCAACTCTCATATACTTGTTGACATCATGATTGTGAATTTGAGAACCATAAACGATTTAGAATTTTTGATATTGAATTTCGATGTATTGATTGTATAATATCTTCTTTGGTCACTGCGATAATTATTCATGAAATAAAACTATTTCAACGGATTATGTATATCGCGTATATTAATTAATTTTACTGAAATAGTTTATTGGTCTCATTCATGATAATATGTACAACTTGTACAAGTAAGAAACAGTTGGAGTCTCCTAAATAAATACTGTGTTAGTGATATTATAAAAACATCATTATTAAATAAAATATGTCAACATGATAAGATAAGGAAGTCTCTACGATACAGAACAGGGTTATGTTTTCAAAATGACGGGCGTTTGTCCGATCCTTGAATATAATAGTGTAAAATAAAATTTCATAGTCACACGCGTCATTTTTTTATACGCGAAATCTCAATAGGGGGAACCCAAAAAACCGATCACTGGTAATGACTCTCAGTCCTCATGGCCACTTTTTAAGACCACATCAGAGTCCATCCTGAGTTTCAATTTTCAGGTATTTTCAACATTCGATCCGATTTCTTATACAGGGTGTAAGTCTAATACGGGCGAAGCTCTTAACGGGTGTTAGTTTACGACATAATAAGTACATTCAAATAACTTTTACTTAAAATAAGAGCAACAAAATTTTCCATACAAAATAATTCGGCGCGCAATGTAGAGCAACATACGCGAGTTAAACACTCGTTGACAGCTAATTTCAAAAGCAGATGACATAACTGCCATATCAACAATAACAAATGATCGTACCTACATTGCTGCTCCGATAATCTTAAAAAAAAATCTGTGGGGTCATAATTAAGAGTAATTTTGAAAAAACCTTGTAATCCATGATCACACTAATGAATCCCATGCCTGGTTTAATTGCTCGCCCGTATTAGATTTACACACTGTATAATAGTGTTAATTAAATAAAATTTTATAGTTACACCCGTCATTTTATTATACGCGAAATCCGAAATCCCAGTAGGGGGAACCCAAAAAACCGATCACTGGTAATGACTCTCAGTCCTCATGGCCACTTTTTAAGACCACATCAGAGTCCATCCTGAGTTTAAATTTTCAGGTATTTTCAACATTCGATCCGATTTCTTATATTGTTGGAAAGCGAAAGCTCGGAAGATCAGAATAATTTGAGTTCACTCTTCCAATTATTTAATCGTAGGATTCCTGGGTTATAGTGTAGCCTGCGACCATATATAACATGGACGTCTAACGCCAGCTCAAAAATGCCCCCAAAAACAATTGTTCAATTGTGCCAAGATGGGCAGGCCATAGCGCTTTTCTTAACACCGCGCATATTTCGGCGCAACATCTTTGACAAATGTTTATTAGTACATTGTGCATCAAGGGAGGTAAGTACGGAATTACTAACGAGAGTGTTAGAAGCCCGACGCCGTAGGCAGAGGGCTTTTAATGACTCGAGAATTTGCTATTAGAAAGTAGGTTAGGTCAGGTTGGAACAGTATTCTGGGTGCCTGTGGTGTCGCATAACGTCGATTGTCCTAATTTTGTGGGAATTTGAACTTAATAGTATCGTAGCAAGAGTCATTATTTCTTTAAATGGGTTTTTGCAGATGGTTTTCTGTACTTGTACTTATTATGTATTCTGTGGCAATGATATAATAAGTAAAGATATGTTACACCAGCTCTAAAATTGAAGCGCTCAGATTGTGATGATTCTAACAATCGCTCTTAGTTCTACCCAGACCACCGAGAGGTGTGTACCACTGCAGAGTTATCGCAAATTACATGAACTGCGCCCTAAAATGTCATTTTATGTTATACAATAGTGAAAACCACAAAATAAAATGCAAAAATGCCCTTAAAATCACACATCAGGCGCAATTAAACTGATTTATATATTTTTAAACAATTTTACTATTTATTGAAAATAAATAGGACGCCATTTTGACGTTTTTGACTGACTTAGAGAAAAAGACAAGCTTATGCTGTTCAAGATCGAGAGTAACAAAGATAAAACAATGTTTATCAATTACAACCTTAAGAATGCACGCCCGATTGTCAAATGCTAGTTGTCTCTTTTTTATTTATTAAATACGAGTATATGTATTTTGCCATCTCTTTTACGCATTTTGAAGTATGAAGATAGGTGTATGTCAACTGTCAATAAATTGTAGGTGTATGATGTGAAGTATTTATTTCGCTCTTTTTGTTGGAGTATAACGTATCTTTACTTAATGTGGCAGTGACGCGGCCGTCGTCGTCCGTGTATATATACAGGGTGTTCGTTTCGATTTGCGATAAATTAGACAGGTTACTTGGGCCATTAATAGAATTTGTCTGGTATATCGGCTTTTGGAAAATTCGATAAAAAATATTTTTTTTTTGTTTTCATACATAATAAATGAAATGGTAAGTGTGAGAGAACCTTAAGAATAAAATAAAAGTTAATCTCAGGTGACTGACGGCACATGTCAAAATAAGTAACATTAGAATGTAATAAAGGTTGCAATACACATGTTCAGTGATTAAACTTATTTTTTTAATAATTCAATAACGGTAAGAGTTAAAACACTAGTTTCTTAGAGAAATTAATTATATTTGACCTAAATAAGCGTCCCTTAAAGTTATAGCATATGAAGAAAAACACGCTGTATAAGCAACACGTGTATATACAAGGTTTACTCACACATAGCGCTGCGTAAAGATGAGTTGAACTATCTGTACTAGTGTCTGAAAGGAACCCTGAATCAACTCACCAGTCTGTTAATGCTCTCAGTGACGGCCCTAGCGGCGGCCGCGAGTTGATTCCTCGCGTTGGGTCTCGTCAGGTCCTGGCTGACAGATTTGGCGACAGTCAGCAGCTTCGATGAGTTGATGGTGACGGATTTCATTGAGTTCACCATTAGGGTCTGGGTGTCGTGGTCCTGTGGAAGAAAGGGCGTGATTAATTGATGTTTAATCTACTGCAGAAGTCATAAAGAATAAAATTAATAAAATCTCCAGAAAAGACCAAATAAGTTACGTTTTTTTTAACATGTTATACTAATTTCTTCTCAGGCAGACTACCTGCAACCACAGGTTTAACGTCATGCCCGAAACGTCAGGATAAAATTAAATGTATTGAGACCCGTTTGTCATTAAAATATGAGTGATAATGATAATCGTGAAAGTTTAAGTCAATATAGCATTTTTTCTGTTTATAGCCTCGTCCTGCCCAATGTGATTTATAAAGGACATATTCGATTGTTTAGAACAAAAGAAAAGCGATTATATTTTCGAACTCATTAGGTTTCAATTTCAAAAACTCTAATTTAGTATACGGGCAGGACGAGGATATAATTTTAAAAATAAGTTATATGAATATCGGAACACAAATAACATCAAAATAATTTTGAAATTGTTATATTTTTTGTGTGATCTACCTTTATTCTTAAAACGTGCCAAAGAACTAAAATAAATATTAAACACACTATAAGTGCCACCAATGTTAAATGCTTCAATCTAAGCCTGCAAAATTGCCAGACACCGCTGTCTCTAAAATACCCTAATCAAGCCTTTTTGGAAGCCATTACAAGAACCGACTCATCGTCGCCGTAGAGCGAAAAGTCACCAAATCAAAAAATGACCAAAATTTACTTATATATGTCATCGAAATCGCATTTTTTTTCTCTAAATTTCAGTCTTATCGCAGTAGCAATAGCGATCATAGTTTCAATTTTAAAAAGTTAAAGAACTAACCAAAAACTCACTTCGGTTTCAATATTTTAGTCGAAAAATACCTAATACCGTTATACATTTTTAAACTTCTTGTAACTTATTTATGAGTGTACCTAAATCATTTTAGTTATTTTTTCCCTCAGTATAACTAAACTACTTAACCACGAAGAACCTTATTCAAAAAGTCACTTAATTTACTTAGTTTCTTTTTGAATACCTAATATGTCAAAAGTGTGGAAGCGAAAAATAACTAACTCTTTTTAGTTATTTTTTATTCATAGTTGTAAGGCAATGTACATCATATAACCAAAGCGATAATTAATTAAACAGTTTTAATGAGTATTACCCTATAAAACAATACAGAATACAATAACTAATCATATTTAGTTAATTTTTCATTAAAGACTGTACTGTACGCCGACGTGATTTAATGGAATTTCGCTCGCAAGTTAGTGACTTTTTGGCCAGTGCCGCAGGCCCCCGCGCCGATGCCGACCACTCCGACTCCCCCGCCGCGTCGCCCTGCCAGTCCTTGCGCATGAGTCGACTGTGATATACGTGTGGTTACTTTTTATTAAACGGTTTTTATTAACTTCACCGCGTATCAACTGTCGTCGATGCTTCAAATCTTGTGATCGACTTTTCGACCACTTTTACTGCACCAAAATCAATGAAATTTGGAACTCTTATCAAGTCCCCATGACAATGCAACATTATAATATTTGTATCCTTGTATCCTCAAAGCCAGATGCTTGCCTTAACCGAGTGTGTTAGACACGTGAAAATGAATGTATAGCATGTTTGGCATAATCAAATACTAACAGCCTGATCTTGACTTCCAACTCCTCACTCCTGATGCTGCAGTACTGCCTACAATAACCGCAAGGTTTATCTTTCATCGATATCTTGATTTTAAAGAAGTTCTTTAGATATTACTTAAGTAGAAATATGCGAATTTAATACTAACGTCCAACTCCTCAAATCTGATACTCCAGTGTTACTGCCTGCCACAACCGCTAGGTTTAGCGTTATGCCGATTTTGAAGTACTGCTTTAGATATTTGGTAGAAGCATACGGATTATCATCATCATCATATCAGGCGAAAGACGTTCACTGGTGAATAAAGGCCCCCCCCAAAGATTGCCACAAGGACCGGCCCTGTGCCACCTGCATCCAGCGACCTTCACCAGGTCAGCGTGGGTAGGCCCCCCACACCTTGTGGGGGGCCAACCCACGCTGCGCCTTCCAATTCAGTTCAGCGATTTGAAGAGCTATATCGGTTACTTTGATTCTGCTGCGGATGGTCTCATTTCTAATCCGCATCGCAGAGAGACTCCTAGAATAGCGCTCTCCATTGCCCTTTGGGTGACATTGAGCCCTCTTATGAGGCCTGCAGCCCTCCAGCTGATAGAGTGACCGCGTGAATGGTTCGCGTAGAGCGAGCCGTCGGGCCTGCGGCCCTCCAGCTGATAGAGTGACAGCGTGAGTGGTTCGCGTAGAGCGAGCCGTCGGGCCTGCGGCCCTCCAGCTGATAGAGTGACAGCGTGAGTGGTTCGCGTAGAGCGAGCCGTCGGGCCTGCGGCCCTCCAGCTGATAGAGTGACAGCGTGAGTGGTTCGCGTAGAGCGAGCCGTCGGGCCTGCGGCCCTCCAGCTGATAGAGTGACAGCGTGAGTGGTTCGCGTAGAGCGAGCCGTCGGGCCTGCGGCCCTCCAGCTGATAAACTCACAGCGTGAATGACTCGCGTAGGATGTGCCGTTGGACCTGCAGTCATCAGGTTGATAAGACTGAGAGTATGAGTATACTCCTCGGGTTCGCGTAGGGCGTGCCGTCGGGCTTGCGGCCGTCCGGTTGATAGACAGAGAGTGTGAGTCCTTCCGGTTCACGTAGTGCGTGCCATAGTGCCGTCGAGCCTATGACTCTCCGGTTGATAGACTGCATGGATTGACCCTTTGGGCCCTCGGTTCGCGTCGGACTTTCCGTCAGACCTGCGGTCCTCCGGTTGGTCGACTGACAGTATGAGTTTATATTTTATAGTCTCGAAATTCGACTTGTATAATGTGTACAATATAAAAATTTAACCTTGACTTTCTCAATAAACCAAATTGATTGATATATTCCTTATTGTCAGATCTCTGTTATCTAAGGTATTGTATGAATAACAGTCCATTTGAGACACTTCGGGCATTCAAGCTGACATTTTTTTAGTGTCGGATTTCCAAAAATATATATTTAGCAGGGATTTCCCTCTCGTTACATATAAAATAATGTCCATTACGTTTACATATGTGTCGTGATTCAAGCGCGAGAGTTAAACGCTAGCATGCATAATTGTATTGCATATTACAAATAACAACTTTGATCTAGAATAAGTGGGTATACGAGTAGTACCGGAAATTAACTTTACAATTGCACTAAAAACTTCAAAATAAAATAAGTAAAAAAAGTTTTAATTTAAACGGTTTTTCATTTGTAGTCCATTTTATTTTAATAAATTGATCGCAGAATTTTTAGTGACGTGGTTTAATTTAATCCTTAAATATTAAGCAGATTCGAAAAAAATATGTATGTAGCTTTTAACTAACACACATTTTCACTTTATTATAGCAGACGTCATTCAACTAACTTCACTAAGTTAAATCTAGATGCACTAAAATGTGAGCAAATAATCATTAACTTCGTTCAAAAAATCACTAAGTCATAATAAAGGTGTAATATTAAAGGGCAAAATTTAATTATCGCCTATAGCTCCTAAATCGTTAGTGTAAATAATATAAATCCATTTTGAGCCTACACAATAGTAGTTCCCAATGAATAAGCACGTATAAAACCACAATTTTATATTTAGATAATTTCAGTAGATTTTTTTTAATTATTTTTTTCTTTAAACCCTCATAACTCAAAATGACCAATGAATGATTTGGTTACTTTTCGCTCTACGGCGACGTCATTTTAGTCTAAGACAATTCCGAAGCGTGGAACCAACTTCGAATAAAAATCTCACCTCAGTTTGTCCAGTCGTCTCTAAAACACCTATCTTAATGAAGCCCTTCGGAACCATCAAGAGAAACCTCAAAAGTTTTGCCTCTCTTGAGTCCTTGACCACGGATGTAACGTCATGAAACGTCAAGATAATACTAAATGTAAAATTACGCGATTAAGTCCTGTTTCTCGTTAAACGGTGTTTCTATGCGATTTTGTTACGCGTTTTTTTTGTTCATTACCATCACCACTTTATTTACCGTTTTATAAAAGCAAACGAGACTATTATGCCAGAATAGCAGACAAACATGCGTCTGCTACAAGATAATCGAAAATGACGCCACTATTTATACGCAGTTCGTCAATAATTTGGGAATGGTAATGACTTGATTGTTGCGACTGAATAATCGCATAGAACTACCCTAAAATATGTGAGTCTCACCTCAGTTTGTCCAGCCATCTCCATGCCGACTCCTAAGAGACGGTTGAAGGCGTCCCCGAAGTGTCTCGAGTTGTCGGCGAGGGCGGAGGCCGAGTCCACGCTCTGGACCACGGAGGAGGAGGCCGAATTGAGGCCTATGGGCTTCAGCTTTGATTACAGCTTTCTTATTGGTGCCCATTCTTGCCCCTTTTTATATAAACGACCTTTAGATATCTTCTTCGGTTACCGCGAGGATTACTCATGAAATAAAACTATGAAAACGGATAAACTCGCGTATATTAACTAATTTTAACTTCATCCGCAGACCACGAACCCTGTAAAGTGTTCGAAACGTCGGAATGAAGTTAAAATTAGTTATAAACGCAAGTTTATCCGTTTTCATAGTTTTATTTCATGACCTTTAGATAATTCAGAGCTTGATCCATCTTCAGTCTGTCCATGCCCATGCATCAAGTACAGTATACAGTATCTTTAGTTACAGTTTGGTACCAATTTTCCCGCTTGGGTATATCCCCAAATTAAGTGTTTTAATGTTAACATACTAAAATCTGTATTCTCTAGTAAAACGGCTGAATCTTAGTCCTCATTCTCGCCACTTTATAGATCTGTCTCTAAAAGACCCATCTTTAATCAAACCCTTTGGATCCGTCACAAAAAACTTACCTTTGTATATCTTCGAGACAGTAGACATCTTTGAAGCCTGGAACTTACTATACAGGGTGGGAAGGAGTATACCGACAGACTTTACCAATGCATTTTTGATAACAAAAGAAGTAAAAAAAAATATGTGACATATGTCATTATCGAACAAAAAAAAAATTTTTTTGGTTATTCCGTTTTTAGATATTTCGTTTTTTTTTGTACATGACCAGTAATAAATTGTAGGGAAAGAATTTTTTTTTCAGGGTTTTTGATATTTTTTTTTGTTGAACATTTTTCTGAAACTTTTTCGTCATTTTCTCTAACTTTAATCAGTGTGTATGTCGAGATGAAAACTACTAGTGTAAGAATTTTAATCGTGCAGGCATTTTTCAGTGACTTGTGATGAAAATAGTTTTTTGAATAACATGTCATTATCTCTTAAACTAAACCGAATCCAGAAAAGTTCATATGAAATTATAGCCTCGAAATGTGTTCAGGAATACACCTTTCAAGTTTGTCGGTATACTTACCAGCTACCCTGTATTCAGTCTCTTAAAGGAAACCTCACCTCAGTTTGTCCAGCCATCTCCATGCCGACTCCTAAGAGGCGGTTGAAGGCATCCCCAAAGTGTCTCGAGTTGTCGGCGAGGGCGGAGGCCGAGTCCACGCTCTGGACCACGGAGGAGGAGGCCGAGTTGAGGCCGACGGCGGCTGCGTTCAGCTCTGATTGGAGCTCGCTGGAAGGTTATGGGATTTTTAGATGCAGGTCATCAACGTGTAAGATGAAGGTAATCAAAAAAAGGTAATCTGTAAATCCAACCGTATGAAAAATATTTAAATATTTATCACACGGGTTACTCACGTAATTTAAGTCGATAATTGCTCGACATGTTTCGATCCGTTTAGAGGATCCTCATCATGGAGTATCCGCAACCAAAGCCCGACGTGTACACACAATTACGTGAGTAACCCGTGTGATAAATATTTAAATATGTCTGAGTCTCACGTTAGTTATAATTCGTATGAAAAATATTATGTCATTGAAATGATTACAGGTTCGTCGCGATGAAAACTATCATACAGAGTGGCCCATTCAAATCGGTCAGTATGCGAAAGACTGAAACTATAAGATATACGAAGATTTGTTCTTTGGAACCATGTCACCGATTTTGATAAAAAGAAAAACTGCATTCATACGGAATCGGACCCGGTTATTTTACTATTTCTATTCAGATATCGTTTGTGTAGGTTCCTCAGTTCCTTCGGCCAGATATATCTACTTGGCCTGTAACCTTTCATTTCCCGTCCTCTATAGTAATGTACTCACAGATGTCATATATACCATAGATCAAGCAGACGTATCTACTTAGCGTGTCAAATGAACTCAGTAAAATCCACTGAGTTGTCCGTCTTTAATCGAAGCTTGCAGCTTTCGGGCGTCAAATTTTGTAAGTTGAAGTGAACAAAAACATTAATAATGCCTCCTTAAGTAATATTAATTGCAAGAACACAAGGGCCTGAGACATATTTAAAATCATAGGCAAGTAACAACTTCAGTACAAAATCTGACACGCTCGGCCGCCATACAAATGAATGAACTTGTTTCTTCTATCCAAATCTAATTCTGTGAATGTACTATTAAAAAGTCTCACCCATAGCTGCGGTCGCTAGGCGGGAATTCGCCCATGTTCAATATGTTGAGGGTCTCGTTGATATTCTCCATGGCAGCGTGCAGTTCCGAGTGGGATGGCACCGCCTCTAAACTCGAATCCAGGTTCTGAAGACAACAATTTGACAATTGAACATTTTATATTATATATTGAGCGTTTTATACATCGTATTTTTAGCATAAATATTCATACATTCTTTCTAATTGGTAATTACACAATTATCGTATACGACATAATAAATTAATTCTATTTGTTGTGACTTACTTCCCAGATTAACCTTTCATAAAAACTTTCAAAATCGTTTACTTTATTTCTAATCTGTAAAAATTAACACAAGATAGGAAATTAATGTTTTCTATTTTAATTTACAATGTTTTCTCAAAAATGTTAAAGAAGTGTTTACATGTATGTACAATGGTCCTCCATTGTGTGTCTTTTGAAATGGGATTATTTCCATATTTTCAATAGAGATTATTTCTTTTATGAAGACAGAAAAAATGACTGAGTGGAAATGAGCTCGTTTGTAATGACACTCCTGAATTATGATTTAATTGTATAACAAATATGACATTAAATATAATCTCATGAGAAAATTGCTTCTTTAAATAAATCGTGCGTTCTAGCCTCCTCGCCGTAGTGTAGATACAAAAGTGGGTTATGATTATGAATCTTACATAAGATACTTTGCCAAGAAAAGGATTAAAATAGGAAAGTTATTGACTGAATGTAAAAGTTAAGAAATGTCATGCTTAATTGCCGTTACAAAACTGACATCGAAGTTAAGCTAATTGGGTGTCCCTAGAAGTGAGAATGTCCTATTTTAAAAGTAAAAATTAATTAATAATGTTACCTGCGTGACATCCCTAGCCATGGATACGATGGTGGAAATGTCCACCTTCTCTGACGTGGAGAGATACGTCTTGACAGTCTCGACCAGCGTCAGCGATGAGTGAAGGACCTCGCGACCGGTCGATGTCAGTCTGAGGAACAGATTTATGGTTTAATATGGTTTATTGGATATGTGACCAAGGTATAAATTGGGTTTACAATCTGATTAATTGAAGTATTATAACAAAATATCACATCACGTCTTTAGATTATCAGAGTCTACTCTGTAAGAATACAATTGTCACCGCCCCAACTGTGGTTGTTGTCACCGCCCCAAACGTGGTTGTTGTAAGATTTGTAAGAGTTAAGGTCGTTTATTGAAGTTGATAACATATTATTGCGATATATGTTCAGACTAATATGACAGGTAATATGTACACTATGTACACCCTGTATAATTTTGATTGGTGAATCTGTTCAGATGCATCTGTACTTTTCTTTGAAGCCTTGGATATGCTCATATATTTATGAACTGGACTGTATAGAAAGTTAATTTTCTATATTTTTATGTTTGAACAAAAATCTTGACTGACACAGGGGCTTCATAAATAAGTATCAAAAAGTTGGGACTTTCTGGAAACCTGAACTTTCGAACATGGTCGTGACGCACCTGTCAAACTAAATAAGAAATACTCTGACGGCCTAGTCGCGGACTCCTGGCGTCACCTAGTGCCTCCTGACGTCTCCTGGTGCCTCCTGGCGGCTCCTGGTGCCTCCTGGCGGCTCCTGGTGCCTTCTGACGGCTCCTGGCGCCTCCTGGCCTGACCTATGCGTGTGGCTCGGGTATTACCTGTGTGTATGTGTTGGATGGACAGTGAGGCGGCGGTCTGGCCGCAGCCGGACGGATCCTGTCGGCTCCTGCTACCTGTGTGTATGTGTGGGATCGGCGTGGGCGGCGGCGCGGACGCCGGCAGTCCAAGTCCGCAGCGACGTGGACAGTGAGGCGGCGGTCTGGCCGCAGCCGGACGGATCCTGTCGGCGCGCGGCGGATGCCAGTTGGGATGTGGCGCTGGCTGCGGCGCGGGATGCGGTTGCCATGGTTGAGCGAGCCCATTCCGCCTAAAAACCGAACAAACGATTAGAAGCAGCACAGAATAAGTATTATCAAACCGCGATTAGAATGGGATTCGAAAGTACTGTTGACACAACAGTGTATAAGTCAATCTAGGATAATGTTCATAGTTATATTCATATATTTACCCCCTTATTCATAAACGTCTGCTAAGTTAACTAGCCGCTAATAATTGTTTGTCCCTTTCGGTCTTAACAATGTGCCCATAAGAGCAAAAGGGACAAACAATTATTAGCGGCTTGTTAAGTTAACAAACGTTTATGAAAAAGGGGGTTATAGTTTAAGTGCAAAAACTTACAGAGAATAAATTAATTAATCGCTCACTACATCTATAAACAACTCCTTTCTAGGTAAATATTGTGTCATTTTTTGTGTCAACAGTACTCTCCAATCCCTTTCTGATTCCGGTTTGATCATAATAGTACTACATACAGAAAGGCCACGACCACCCCCGCACCAATTCGAATTACCCCACCCCACTTGGCCGCCGGATGACGTTTGCGGTATGCGTCGGTAGGCAAGAAGATGACTGGCATTTATTGGATATTCCGGGAGCCCAAGTTTTCATGGTCCGATATGGCATGAAAAAAACGCATGATTGGCTTGTGCACTTGTCCGTCTTTTTACTCGGAGGTACGGCATAGTAGCATGAAAAGTCAGTCGACAGTCATAAAAGTCAGTGCAATTCCGGACGCAGTGCACAAGCACTAACACGTTTTTCATAGCTGTCATCTCGGATCGGAAAAATACTGTCCGGATTGGGGAAAAGTAAAATGTCGGACGGTAAAATTACGTATAGTGCACAAGCTACTATACACGGTGGAATTTAATCGGTGAACAGGAACCCATTTTTCTAATTCAGTAATCGATGGCGGTCACGTTTATGTAGTACTTACGTGGAACCAAGTTTTTTTTTAGCATAATTTTTTTTTTATGTTGAAATTAAAATTTATTGTCACCCTACTAATGGTTTAGTCTGAAAAGTTTAATACCTCTTTTCAAACTATCAGCCATAGAAACTTAAAACATAAATGAGCAATAACCACTCACATGCTTTAATTTTTGCGATAGACTCTATTCCTATGTAAAATAAGAGCGATGCATGGCTGATAGTTTGAAAAGAGGTATTAAACTTTTCAGACTAAACCATTAGTAGGGTGACAATAAATTTTAATTAAAGTTTAATTTCAACATAAAAATTTGTTATGCTAAAAAAAAACTTGGTTCCACTTAAGTACTACATAAACGTGACCGCCATCGATTACTGAATTAGAAAAATGGGTTCCTGTTCACCGATTAAATTCCACCGTGTATACGTTTAATGGCGTGGCATATCGGACCGTAAAAAACCGGACTACCGGACGGTAAAAGTCAGTGTAGTGCACAAACGCCCATAGGCACGGACAAATGTCAGATTGAGTTTTTGTATGCCGTGTCCACCCTGTGGCAGCAGCTTCGTCGAATTCGTCCAGTTTATCTTGCAACAAATGACTTCGGCCGTGCGTCCAATTACCTATGACTCCATTACCTAATAAGCAGAGGGCGGAATTATTCATGGCTAAAAGCAAATGTCAATAGAGTTGGAACGTAATTTTTATAGACATTCCAGCTATCGATAAATTCGGTCACCTTTTACATTTCGGTCTTTAACATTAACCTCTTTGAGTAGCTATTCGACCTACAATTTGATTTTGACCTCTTTGATTATATTAATAATAGATTGTATGACATTTATTTGACATCATTTAACAACTAATATACGTTTGAAAAAAATGGTTAATCCAAAAAGAAAAACAATCAACAAATGGATAAAGAAATATCCTTGTCTTATTTACGACGAAAACGGCTCAACAGTATACTGCTCTGTAATGTTTAAATAACTAGACATAGTATTTAGTTATGGATGTGAGATTTAGTTTTGTTCATAAACAAATAAAGATACGCTTGGTAAATACATTTCAGTTTAATCAATAGTCGATAAAATTTAACGTTCAAACTCTAGTGACATTTGGTTTTTGCCATGAGCAATTCCGCCCTCTGCTAATAAGCTACATTTCGAACTAAAAACACAAGCGAGCACTCGCGCTGTTTCCAGGCTTGAGATGAAGCAGTTTCGTCCAGTGCATTTTACAACAAGCGCTATTAATTAACTAAGTTCTAAACTAAACTGGCTCTTGAGACATTGTATTAAGGATGTTGATGGCATTTCGTCGCTGTGTCGCAATACTGATATCTTGTGCGAGGAAGCCAACAGCTCTTCCCTGTAGTTTAATTTATGACTGTCGTCTAAAAATGTTAATGCTTTTATCAATAAATGAATTGAAACTGGACTCATCTCCATAACAAAAATAAATATACAGGGCGTCCTAAAGTGAACATGAAGGGAACATGAAGGGGGCCTTAAATATCGTAGATAGGATATTTTACTGAAAGAAGACTTTATTTTATTTTGAAAATTAAATAATACTGCATTAAAAAATAATCCAAAAAAATAAATTGCTTTTTCTAGGCATCGAACCTACTTTCGTCATACGCAGACCACGAATCCTGTAAAGTGTTTGAAACCTCGGAAAGAAGTTAAAATTAGTTAATATACGCGAGTTTCTCCGTTTTCATAGTTTTATTTCATTCAACAAAATACACTACCTACAATATTTAAGGTACTTCCCCTTCATGTCCCATAACTTTGGGACGCCCTGTATATTTATTTTTGTTATGGAGATGAGTCCAGTTTCAGTTTATTTATTGATAAAAGCTAAAACATTTTTAGACGTCAGTCATACATTAAATTACAGGGAAGAGCTGTTGGCTTCCTCGCACAACATATCAGTATTGCAATACAGCGAGGAAATGCCACCAACATCCTCAATAATACGCAAAAATCAGACACTTACACTCTGTCCCGGTAGAGGCTTCAAATCAAACGCCCTGGCAGCTTCGTCGAGTTCGTCCAATTCGTCTTGCAACGAGCGAATGATTTCTGCCGCCGCGTCCAGTTATCTATACCTACATTTTGTATGAAAGATGTGATACACTTACACTCTGTCCCGGTAGAGGCTTCAAATCAAACGCCCTAGCAGCTTCGTCGAGTTCGTTCAGTTTATCTTGCAACGAGCGGATAATTTCAGCCGCCGCGTCCAGTTATCTATACCTACATTTACTATGAAAACCCGAGATACACTTACGCTTTGTCCCGGTAGAGGCTTCAAATCAAACCCCCTGGCAGCTTCGTCGAGTTCGTCCGGTTTATCTTGCAGCGAGGAAATGATTTCAGCCACCGCGTCCAGTTATCTATACCTACATTTTACGTATAATTTCGGCCGCAGCGTCCAGTTATCTATACCCACATTTTGTATGAAAACATGTGATACACTTACACTCTGTCCCGGTAGAGGCTTCAAATCAAACGCCCTGGCAGCTTCGTCAAGTTCGTCCAATTCATCTTGCAGCGAGCGTATAATTTCGGCTGCAGCGTCCAGTTCTAATCCCTTGCAGGATATACGCGCCCGGCTGACGGCAGATCTAAATAAAACGGGTAAAATTAACATGGGTGGCAATTTTTGATATGCGGAACATAACATAATTTATTTTTAATCAATCAATCAATATGTTTGTTGCCATGAAAGACTGCATTTAATAGGCATCGCATTTAATAGAATCGATTGGCATCAAAAAAAAAGTTTGTCAAAAATGACCATTTCCTCGCACCCTGTATACTTTTTCCAAAATCTGAAAACGCTAATCATCTTTAATTGAAAATCGCGGGAAGGTCTTCTAAGACCATTTTCGCGTAGCTACACGGGATCTGGTAGCTGCCCTCACTGACCCAAAATCTTTTTCCACCCTGTAGAGTTTTATATGAAATACTCAAAAGTGACTTCACGTTTGAGTACTGCCAAATGACCTACTCTTTTAAGTTCTTTTCTTTTTATTAAATAGAAGTTCTGTACAAAAATTACTGCAATCTACATCTTAGTAACAATATCTTCGTGTAGTATGTCGTGATGCTAAATAATTTATATTAACTACAGTCATCATCCCAATTGAAAAATACATGAGCTTTTGAAAGATACATGTGCTATCATCGTCAGCCTATGATAGTCCACTGCTGGACGTAGGCCTCTCCTATTAACTATGCGTATAGACGCATTAGGAGGTTAATGCGTTGGGCAAGTGGATTTAGCGATCGCAGTAATGTGTACACTACGAGTATGATGACGCTGCTGCCCATCATCAATCTTTTTTATCAAATCAGTGACACTTCAATCCCTTAGTCGACGACACCCGCAGGAGGAGTTGGGGTGGTGACAAATGTATTCTTACTGCCGTCACCACACGGCTGTGCTATCACTAGCGATGAAAATTACATAGTGATACGTCCGAAGTGAGAATCGAACCCACGTGCTCAGCTTTCGCGGCTGATGCTTGCACCGCTCGGCCACTCGGTGCTAACCTCCAGTCAATTTTCTCCTGTATTTTTCAATAAAATGCAGTATCTTTCGTTACGGATCTTCAATTGAATGTTTTCAGTTTTGCTCTATGGCAAGATAAAGTTGACTAAAGATCAAACCCGTTTAAAGAGATTCAAACCCGTTTAAAGAGATTCAAACCAGTTTCAAGAGATTCGTTCTTTAGCATGGAATGGAACAACTAGATTGTCGGATCTTCTGTAAAATCAATATTCTGTATTTTTAATCGATATTTCGTATATTTTTACACTATTTTTTTTCTGTTGTTCTTCTATCTCATCCTAATCTTATTTTAGTTTAAGGATTGCGCAAGTGTCAAACCCAAACTCAGACTATCAATTTATACTGTATAATTAAGGGAGTTCTGTTATTGGCTATGCTTACTGTAGTTACTAATTGTCTTCATTTTATGTAAACGCTGTTGAACTTCTTAATTGATAATAGTTATTTATTATACAAGGGGGCAAAGTTGTTGTTTAACTGTCGTGCCAATATTGAGACCTGAGCTAGCGAAAGATTGCAAAATTGAGCCACGAGCGTAGCGAGTGGTTCAAAAACTGGAATCTTGAGCATTGCGAAGGTCTCAAGGCACGAGAGTTGAACAAACATTGCCGCCAAGTGTAATACAACTTTTTTCCCCTCACTATCGCGAGGAAATATGATTACAAATCTCATCCAAATGTAAATTAACTCAAAGAAACCATTTAAAACTCAATGTCGAAACGTATCGTAGAATAGAGTTACTTCTGGAACTTAAATATAGCCAATGGCTTACAAAGTCACCCATGAGGACGACCAATTTAACATGTGAGCTCCGATTGCGCATGTTTACTACGGTCATACAGATCCACTTATACTAGGCAGTTGGGGGCTATAGGAATTAGAGCAATGTCAAATTACTTTATTCACAAGTGTGTGCGTTTTTAGGCGCTCGTATTAAACGATAAACGAGCGCTTTACGAGCTAGTGAGGGGAAAAATAAAAATAAAATAAGATGAAAATGGTTACCTAAGGTCGGCACAGCTGGCAGCTAGTTGCTGAGTGGTGTGCGAGAGGTGTTTGGCGGTGGGCGCGTCCGACACGGTGGGCAGCGCCGCTCTGGCAGCTTGTACCACGTGACCACTCGGCTACTACACTTACCTGAGGTCGGCACAGCTGGCCGCTAGTTGCTGAGTGGTGTGCGAGAGGTGTTTGGCGGTGGGCGCGTCCGACACGGTGGGCAGCGCCGCTCTGGCAGCTTGTACCACGTGACCACTCGACTACACTTACCTGAGGTCGGCACAGCTGGCCGCTAGTTGCTGAGTGGTGTGCGAGAGGTGTTTGGCGGTGGGCGCGTCCGACACGGTGGGCAGCGCCGCTCTGGCAGCTTGTACCACGTGACCACTCGACTACACTTACCTGAGGTCGGCACAGCTGGCCGCTAGTTGCTGAGTGGTGTGCGAGAGGTGTTTGGCGGTGGGCGCGTCCGACACGGTGGGCAGCGCCGCTCTGGCAGCTTGTACCACGTGACCACTCGACTACACTTACCTGAGGTCGGCACAGCTGGCCGCTAGTTGCTGAGTGGTGTGCGAGAGGTGTTTGGCGGTGGGCGCGTCCGACACGGTGGGCAGCGCCGCTCTGGCAGCTTGTACCACGTGACCACTCGGCTACTACACTTACCTGAGGTCGGCACAGCTGGCCGCTAGTTGCTGAGTGGTGTGCGAGAGGTGTTTGGCGGTGGGCGCGTCCGACACGGTGGGCAGCGCCGCTCTGGCAGCTTGTACCACGTGACCACTCGGCTACTACACTTACCTGAGGTCGGCACAGCTGGCCGCTAGTTGCTGAGTGGTGTGCGAGAGGTGTTTGGCGGTGGGCGCGTCCGACACGGTGGGCAGCGCCGCTCTGGCAGCTTGTACCACGTGACCACTCGGCTACTACACTTACCTGAGGTCGGCACAGCTGGCCGCTAGTTGCTGAGTGGTGTGCGAGAGGTGTTTGGCGGTGGGCGCGTCCGACACGGTGGGCAGCGCAGCCCTGGCAGCTTGTACCACGTGACCACTCGGCTACTACACTTACCTGAGGTCGGCACAGCTGGCCGCTAGTTGCTGAGTGGTGTGCGAGAGGTGTTTGGCGGTGGGCGCGTCCGACACGGTGGGCAGCGCCGCTCTGGCAGCTTGTACCACGTGACCACTCGGCTACTACACTTACCTGAGGTCGGCACAGCTGGCCGCTAGTTGCTGAGTGGTGTGCGAGAGGTGTTTGGCGGTGGGCGCGTCCGACACGGTGGGCAGCGCCGCTCTGGCAGCTTGTACCACGTGACCACTCGGCTACTACACTTACCTGAGGTCGGCACAGCTGGCCGCTAGTTGCTGAGTGGTGTGCGAGAGGTGTTTGGCGGTGGGCGCGTCCGACACGGTGGGCAGCGCAGCCCTGGCAGCTTGTACCACGTGACCACTCGGCTACTACACTTACCTGAGGTCGGCACAGCTGGCCGCTAGTTGCTGAGTGGTGTGCGAGAGGTGTTTGGCGGTGGGCGCGTCCGACACGGTGGGCAGCGCCGCTCTGGCAGCTTGTACCACGTGACCACTCGGCTACTACACTTACCTGAGGTCGGCACAGCTGGCCGCTAGTTGCTGAGTGGTGTGCGAGAGGTGTTTGGCGGTGGGCGCGTCCGACACGGTGGGCAGCGCCGCTCTGGCAGCTTGTACCACGTGACCACTCGGCTACTACACTTACCTGAGGTCGGCACAGCTGGCCGCTAGTTGCTGAGTGGTGTGCGAGAGGTGTTTGGCGGTGGGCGCGTCCGACACGGTGGGCAGCGCCGCTCTGGCAGCTTGTACCACGTGACCACTCGGCTACTACACTTACCTGAGGTCGGCACAGCTGGCCGCTAGTTGCTGAGTGGTGTGCGAGAGGTGTTTGGCGGTGGGCGCGTCCGACACGGTGGGCAGCGCCGCTCTGGCAGCTTGTACCACGTGACCACTCGGCTACTACACTTACCTGAGGTCGGCACAGCTGGCCGCTAGTTGCTGAGTGGTGTGCGAGAGGTGTTTGGCGGTGGGCGCGTCCGACACGGTGGGCAGCGCCGCTCTGGCAGCTTGTACCACGTGACCACTCGGCTACTACACTTACCTGAGGTCGGCACAGCTGGCCGCTAGTTGCTGAGTGGTGTGCGAGAGGTGTTTGGCGGTGGGCGCGTCCGACACGGTGGGCAGCGCCGCTCTGGCAGCTTGTACCACGTGACCACTCGGCTACACTTACCTGAGGTCGGCACAGCTGGCCGCTAGTTGCTGAGTGGTGTGCGAGAGGTGTTTGGCGGTGGGCGCGTCCGACACGGTGGGCAGCGCCGCTCTGGCAGCTTGTACCACGTGACCACTCGGCTACTACACTTACCTGAGGTCGGCACAGCTGGCCGCTAGTTGCTGAGTGGTGTGCGAGAGGTGTTTGGCGGTGGGCGCGTCCGACACGGTGGGCAGCGCAGCCCTGGCAGCTTGGAGCACGTGACCACTCGGCTACAACAAGACGGTAAGGTTTGGTCTTTATTCAACAACGTCCAAAATACCGGACCATGTTATTACCGGACCATGGTGGTTATGAGTTCTATCTTCAAACCCAACATAAATAATTATGCTTCAATAAAAAAACAGTACATCGTGCAGTCGAAGACAAAATAAGTGGTATACAAAAACGTTCAAAAATATTTCCCAGTGCACTCTAATTCTGTGTAATAAGAACGTCGTAACATATTTATGAACGGATTCTTTCGATACTTATTTTTGCACTTGACTGTGTATTGTTATGTCAGCCTCTGTAGCCTAGTTGGTAGTGACCCTGCCTACGAAGCTGGAGGTTCCGGGTTCGAATCCCGGCGAGGGCATTCTTTGTGTATTTATTTATCACAAAGTTTGTTCCTTGGTCATGGCTGTGTATGTATCTAAGTATCTATACGTATCTATCTATTATATATATCGTCGCCTGGTACCCACAACACAAGCCTTAATTGAGCTTACCGTGGGACTAGGTTGATTTGTGTAAGGTGTCCCAAGATATTTATTTATTTATTTATTTACTGTGCATCAAGGGAGGCAAGTACAGAATGACTAACGAGAGTGTTAGAAGCCCGACGCCGTCAGGCGGAGGGCTTTTATGACTCGAGTTAGTATTCCGCTTACCTACCGTGATGCATACAATGTTTTTCATCACACTTGCTGACAAAATAATAAGTTTTAAGACAAAATATTATTAAATGACGTACTGACATTTCTATTACGGAATTTCACTTTTCTATTACTCCCGCTACGCGCGCAAGCAATGGCGCGCTTAGACAGCAAGTGTGATGAAAAGGTTTTTATTAACTGTCGTCCAAAACATGACATCGAATTAACATCTTTTAAAAATTATGCAAATTGAGTGCTAAAGCACGGGGAGGCGAGGGGGTGAGGAAGAAGAAGCGCGGAGTAACAGCAAAGCCGGTTTATTGCATACTGGTCACAACTTAGGCGAACTCACTAGATCTAGGTAATCTAACTTTGGGTAGGGGTAGATTTGCGACCATAACATGGACGTCTAACGCCAGCTCAAAAATGCCCCCAAAACCAATTGTTCAATTGTGCTAAGATGGGCAGGACATAGCACTTTTCGTGACACCGCGCATATTTCAACGCAACATCTTTGACAAATGTTTGTTGAATATAGCCAATCAAAACTTTGATGGCCCAATCACAACTATTTTTAAATAGCGGTTTAAGTTTTTATAGGTTGATATTCAAATTCATTGCCGTGATGCATTGAATATGGGGTGACACTTGTCAACTAAAATTCAGGACCGTTTTTGAAAGGCAATTTAGTATGGCGTGCGGCTTCCATGTTTTATTTATTCGTACGGGTAGATGTACCTATGCCTAGTGAGGGAGTACTAAGGTCTAGACACTTTAGTGCTCAAACCAAGGTTGGTTCACAAAGCGTGCTAGGATGTCGTCCCTACTGCTGCTCAAATAAACAGCAGTGGACGTCTTCTCAATTCCCCCTCAGGGGATTGGGGATGCTGTTCGGGGCGTTAGCCCCCTGCAGCGGTGTCAGCCGCCAGCCATTGATATGGCTGGGTCATTGGGGTGGGGGCCTCGGGTGAGGCTCCGATGGTCATGTCCGGTGTTCTTCTCACACCGGCGAGATCGAGCCGGCGGGGTGGGACCCCGCTGGGACAGGCCCGGCCGGCGATCGTCAACCGGTGTCAGGGTGGTGTCGAGTCCGAGTGGTCAGTCCGGTGGGGCGGGGGCTGCGGGCGCGAGCTCGCGCGGCAGCCCTCTGTGGAGCCTTTATTTTATTTATTATTAAGTAGTTCTTGGCTTTTACCTGAAGAAAAGCATCAGCACTGGCGATGAGGTCCAGCCTGGCCGCCGCGTGGTCCGGCCGTCTCTCGGCCACTTGCACGGCGTCCACTACTCTCGGTATATGTTCTGATAGCACTTCGCATTCTTGCATTAGAGATTCCTGTCAACAAAAATATGGTTAAGTTAGTAAAATAGGGTTGGGGAGCGTCTAAAAAGGGAGTGAGGAGACTCGACCCCAGATAATGGAACCAGGGACGGAAGAAGAAGAAGAAGAAAAAAGGAGGGTCTAACTTTGTTACTGTAATCATCAAACATCATCAGCCTGTGATAGTCCACTGCTGGACGTAGGCCTCTCCAATTAACTATGCGTATAGACGCATTAGGAGGTAAATGCCCATAATCGCCACGCTGGGCAAGCGGATTGGCGATCGCAGTAATGTGTCCACTATGATGACGCTGCTGCCCATCATCAATCTTTTATTAAATAATGGTAAGTGACACTTAGTCGACTCTTACGACACCCGCAGGAGGAGTTGGGGTGGTGACAAATGTATTCTTACTGCCGTCACCACACGGCAAGGTACTGTAATACTTTTAGTTTAATATCTTTCAATAATCATGTTTGATGAAAAGTATTAAAATAAAATAAACATTTAAAAAATGTCATTACATTAAAATAAGAGTCGGTAAAAACAAGCAATGTATTTTGACGCCCAGCTACTATTTCACATTTTCAAATAATGTTTTTTGCTTACGGTTTTTTTGCGATCTAATACCATTTGCAAAGAAGAAGTAAAATAAGAAATAAAAATAAAATGAAGTCCGGTATAAACTGACTTTGGCCGTGTGGCAGTGACAATACATTTGTCACCACCCCAAGTCTTCCCGCGGGTGTCTTCAGAGCCGACTAATGGATCGACATGTCACTAACCATTATTTGATAGAATATTGATGATGGGCAGCGTCATCATAGTGGACACATTACTGCGATCGCCAATCCGCTTTCCCAGCGTAGCGATTACGAGCTTTTACATCCTAATATGCGAATAATAATGTGCCATGTGGTGACGGCAGTAAGAATACATTTGTCATCACCCCGACTCCTTCCGCGGGTGTCGTAAGAGTCGACTAAGGGATTGAAGTGTCACTTACCATTCTTTGATAAAAAAATGTATGATGGGCAGCAGCGTCATTACAGTGGACACATTACTGCCATTGCCAATCCGCTTGCCCAGCGTGGTGATTATGGGCATTTACCTCCTATTGCTGCTATACGCATAGTTAATAGGAGAGGCCTACGTCCAGCAGTGGACTATCATAGGCTGATGATGTGATATGCGAATAATAGGAGAGGACCTACGTCCAGCAGTGGACTGAAATAGGCTGATGATGTGTTAAACTGACCTGCGAGTATTTGTTGGTGTTGTGTTGCGCCGCGTTGTGAGCTGACGTGATGAGCTGTGTCGCGCTAGAAGCGGCGACTCGAGCCGTTTCCTGTACAAATTATATTACTTAATGTAGTGTATACTAGATATAGTTATGTACGTAGCTCATACGATCTATATAAGCCTCATTTACTCATGTATTTAGTGCAGTAATAAAGCATCGTTTAAGCTGAACACTCGTTTTCCATTCAACTCCGAACCTTACATGGCGATCCTGCCAGGACAAATCTGCCTATCATGACGAAGAATACAGGGTGCTCGCGAGCATTCCAAAAGATTTCAATGCTGAATTCCTGACCATATTTAGAGTCTTTAATGTTACATAAAATTTCCTGGATTCGGCTTCGTTTCAGAGATAATCAACCTTTTTAGGGTTCCGCAGCCAAAATGGCAAAAACGGAACCCTTATAGATTCGTCATGTCCGTCTGTCCGTCTGTCCGTCTGTCACAGCCGATTTACTCGGAAACTATAAATGTTACAGTAACGAAATTTGGTAAGAATATGTGTTGTATGAACCGCTACAAGATTATGATACTAAATTGTAAAAAAAACCATTGGGGTGGGGGCCCTCCATACATGTAACTGAGGGATAGAAATTTTTTTTTAGTTGTATATAAGCGTGTGGGGTATTAATAGAAAGGTCTTTGAAAATGATATGAAGGTTTATAAATCTCATCTTTATTTAAGCAAATCGTTTTCGAGATATCAGCTCTCAAAGTCTGAAAAATGTGTCCCCCCCCCTCTATTTTTTAAACTACGCGATATAAAATTCTAAAAAAAATATATGTTATGCACATTAATAAACTCTATCAACGATTTTTAGTTTGATTAAATTATCTCTAATAGTTTTTGAGGTAAGTTGATTTAACTGTATTTTTTTAATAATAAATTGATAATGGTACGGAACCCTTCGCGCGCGAGTCCGACTCGCACTTGGCCAGTTTTTTCGAAATAAGTTTAGCGACGTAACTCGTCATAAAACTTATTTTTTATTACAATGCTACCACTACGTGTTCTAATATTACCACCTTTTGCCTGGCAATCAAAAAATAAGAATAGACTTAACGAAATAACCTGTCCCTAAAAAAATTATTAAAATAAAAAATTTAACAAATTGTTCATATTTTAAAGACAAACGGGGTCTTAACCGCGTAAACTTACGTTTGATTATATCCTGACGTTTCGGGCATGACGTTACACCCGTGGTCGCAGGCAGACTCGATATAATTAAACGTAACTTTACGCGATTAAGACCCGTTGGTCTTTAAAATATGAGTGACATAACAGTGAAAGTTTAAATAAATATTAACAAATTGTTGTTATGATAAAATGTACTGAAAATGTTAAAAAGTATTCAAATAATCTAGAAATAAGAGATTTTTTTGGTGGTATGTGACATTAGATCTCATAATATTTTTTGTTTATTTTGATGTCTAGAATGCATAGTTAAAATCTTTTGGAATGCTCGCGAGCACCGTGTATAATCAGACATCTTAGTTTACATTTTTTTTTAGATTTTACTGACTATTGCAATACAATATTAGTGATTTTACAGTTAAAATGATTAGTGATCTAACCTGAAGACGCGCCATCTGCGAGCTGACGATGTCCTGTCCTTGAGCGTAGTCGACTGTGATGTAGCGAAGTTCCTCCGCCGCTTTGCGGAGATTTTCTTGTTTCTCGCGATCCTGTAGAAAAAACGACATTATTAGTTTATGGAAATAATGGCATTACTTCAATTGAAATATTATTAAAAAAATGGTTGATAGATGATTCACGTCAACCGTCTATTTTACGGTTTGACGAATCATTATTATTGGTTTGGCAAAGGTTTTCTGAGATGATGGGCAATAGGCAGACCACTGTACGCCAGTAAAATGTAATACTGTTTAATTTGGCTGTCACGTGGTAGCCGGATTCGATTTTATAGGACATACAATTACATAGAATATCCTGATTTTCTGGTCACATACATCAATGGTTACGGTTTAGGGTTAAGTTTTTTTTTAGCAGGAGATCTACTTAATTACTACTATATACTTATCTAGTTTTGTGTGTATGTGTGTGAGTGTGTGTGACTAAGTATATCTGTTGCAGGGCCAGGTGTCTATCTATAATAAACTAGCCGACAGATTATATGATATTAGAGAATAATTTAAGATGATTTTCATGACATGTACGAATATGATAATTATAATTTAATGTATATTTGAATTTTATGATGTTTAAATAATATTAATACTATGTTGAATTGATTACTTTAATGTAAATTAATTAATTTACATCCAAATTTTATTTTAGTATTTTTGACATGTACAAATTTAAATTTTATGAATTAATTAATATTAAACAGATTCGGCTGTCAAACGATCTTACTCCACTTAAAATAGTTACTTGAATATTAATTTTGATTAAAATAAAGATTTCGCAAAATATCATTTAAAATATTATCATGTGTCATAAATTAATGACATTACATTTTTTCTTTATTAAAGTAGGATAATATTTGTATGTATCCTAAGGAGAGTATTATTTTTATTGAGAGTACGAGTAATAGAACAAAATAACGTTTTCACATTTGTTACTTTTTCTGTCAACCATAACCATTGCCACGGAAAGTGCACGTTGATAACGATGAGTAGTGATTATATAGTGTAAATGGCCTAGCATAGGTCTAGTGACTATTTATGAAAGGGGCTAAATAGATTGATTGTAGATTACCTGAGGAGACGTGGTGACCTACCACACTACATGCCTACGTGAATGCACCGTTACCATTAGCAACGAAACGAACAACATTGCTAAATAATTGTAAATTATTCTGTAATTAATGTAAATATGTTTGTAAATACAACTCAAACACGCCTTCTGATTTGTGGGTGTTATACAGGGCGTCCCAAAGTTATGGGACATGAAGGGAAAGTACCTTAAATATCGTAGATAGCATATTTTGCAGAAAGAAGACTTTATTTTATTTTGAAAATTAAATAATACTGCAGTACATAATCCAAAAAAATTTAGCTTTTTCTAGGCATCGAACCTACTTTAAAACAAAAAAAAAATTTTTCGTAATTTTATTCTGTCATTTGAAAGAATGGATAAAAAATTACAATTTTCCTTAAGAAACATAGTATCTAAAACTAAAAGAATAACCAAAAAAGTTTGGTTCAAAATTAGAAAAAAATTGTAGTTGGTTCGATTTCCGGGTGAAGGAAGTAATTTTTTGAAAAACTTTGAATGCAGAATTACAAAATTTTAAAAATAACATAAAGTCTTCTTTCAGCAAAATATGCTATCTACGATATTTAAGGTACTTCCACTTCATGTGCCATAACTTTGGGACGCCCTGTATACTCGAGCCCCACAGTGTGTGTGTGTGTGTGTGTGTGTGTATGTGTGTGTGTGTGTGTGTGTGTGTGTGTGTGTGTGTGTGTGTGTGTGTGTGTGTGTGTGTGTGTGCGTGTGTGCGTGTGTGTGTGTGTGAGATTACCTGAGGAGACGTGGCGCACTGTCGAGCGGCCTCGACCATCCTGGCGGTGGTCGGCTAACAGCTTCAGTCTGTAAACACCCTAGTGTGTGTGTGTGTGTATTACCTGAGGAGACGTGGCGCACTGTCGAGCGGCCTCGACCATCCTGGCGGTGGTCGGCTAACAGCTTCAGTCTGTAAACACCCTAGTGTGTGTGTGTGTGTATTACCTGAGGAGACGTGGCGCACTGTCGAGCGGCCTCGACCATCCTGGCGGTGGTCGGCTAACAGCTTCAGTCTGTAAACACCCTAGTGTGTGTGTGTGTGAGATTACCTGAGGAGACGTGGCGCACTGTCGAGCGGCCTCGACCATCCTGGCGGTGGTCGGCTAACAGCTTCAGTCTGTAAACACCCTAGTGTGTGTGTGTGTGTGAGATTACCTGAGGAGACGTGGCGCACTGTCGAGCGGCCTCGACCATCCTGGCGGTGGTCGGCTAACAGCTTCAGTCTGTAAACACCCTAGTGTGTGTGTGTGTGTATTACCTGAGGAGACGTGGCGCACTGTCGAGCGGCCTCGACCATCCTGGCGGTGGTCGGCTAACAGCTTCAGTCTGTAAACACCCTAGTGTGTGTGTGTGTGAGATTACCTGAGGAGACGTGGCGCACTGTCGAGCGGCCTCGACCATCCTGGCGGTGGTCGGCTAACAGCTTCAGTCTGTAAACACCCTAGTGTGTGTGTGTGTGTGAGATTACCTGAGGAGACGTGGCGCACTGTCGAGCGGCCTCGACCATCCTGGCGGTGGTCGGCTAACAGCTTCAGTCTGTAAACACCCTAGTGTGTGTGTGTGTGAGATTACCTGAGGAGACGTGGCGCACTGTCGAGCGGCCTCGACCATTCTGGCGGTGGCGTCGGCTAACAGCTTCGCAGCCGCCAGCAACTTGCGTTGGGCGTCCGACGGCTGCTTCTCCGCTTCAGTCTGTAAACATTTGTTACGTTAATAATTGAAAATAATCTTGAATATAAAGTATATACTCTAACGCTCTTTCTCTACCTTAAACAATCAAGTAAAACAATAAATACAGTTGCCATCAAATACGGTACAATAAATTTTACCATATCGTTAGCATCGATAATAGATCACATTTATCAAATAAATTTATTTATTTTTTTATTAATTTATATCCAACACCCCACCCCGCACCTCGCCTCGGACATTAGGTGATCTTGGTCGTTTTTCTTTGGTATATGACATCTAATATTTATAATTTATATCCTTCAGGCAAATGTAACATAATGGGCGCACTAATTACAAGGCGTTAACGGTGCGGTATGACGCGCGGCGAGGAGGGGTGATCCAACCCGCCATGCCGATCGCGATGTTATTTTAAACAAACAGTTGACAATTCGTGCGTTTTGCTAGTTATTCACGTCGATAGATGCGTAAGGGCGATTGTGCACCACAATGAATTTTACTGTCCGGCAGACCGAGTTTTCATGGTCCGATATGGCATGAAAAAAACGCATGATTGGCTTGTGCACTTGTCCGTCTTTTTACTCGGAGGTGCGACCGGTAGTCCGGTTTTTTACGGTTCAATTTTGTAAAATCGGACCATCGGGACCGGTAAAAGTCAGTGCAATTCCGGACGCAGTGCACAAGCATTAACACGTTTTACATAGCTGTCATCTCGGATTGGAAAAATACTGTCCGGAATGGGGAAAAGTAAAATGTCGGACGGTAAAATTACGTTTAGTGCACAAAGCTACTATATACATTTAATGGCGTGGCATATCGGACCGTAAAAAAATCGGACTACCGGACGGTAAAAGTCAGTGTAGTGCACAAACGCCCTAATACGTCCACATTTCTTGTTAGATATGCGGATAAGTTGTAACATTAGTATTTTAGTTTTTTTGTTCCAAAGGGGTAGTAGCAAAAAATGCTAGTATTTTGAACTACTATTACGTATGTTGGTTTATTTTACTGGTGAAAAAGTAACCCTGTATATCGTAGAGTCCGGAGCGCTCAATAATATTAGAACACAATGAACAAATACCCCTATATTTATCTCGCGAGTGGACCGGGCTATTCTCTAAATCTGTTCTGCCTTACCTTGATGTTGGTGATGAGATGCTGTGGCCTGTCGGAGTCTGGGCTGGACCATCTCTGCCGGGTCGTGTGCCTCCACTACACGTTCGCTGTACGTACCTTGATGTTGTTCGGATTAATACCTGCCGCTTCTTTCCGCCACCGCCCTACGCGACAATGTTTTCATTCTCACCATTTAGATGGTTGGCGGTCCTCAACTGTGCGCTTTTCTCGTAACTTCCTGCCTCGCACAGCTAAACTTTGGAACGAATTGTCACAAGCGGTGTTTCCGGACCGATACGACCTTCAAACCTTCAAGAAAAGAGCGTACTCCCTTAAAGGCCGGCAACGCATTTGCGACGCCTCTGGTGTTGCGGATGTCCATGGGCGACGTTAATCGCTTTCCATCAGGCGATTCGTCTGTTCGTTTGCCACCTATAGCATAAAAAAAAAAACCTTGATGTTGGTGATGAGATGAGCTGTGGCCTGTCCGAGGAGGCTGCCTGGACCATCTCTGCCGGGTCGTGTGCCTCCACTACACGCTGGCTGTACGGTATACTCTTGGGTAGTCTCGTTAGTTTTTCGTCACATTCCTAAATTTGTCCAATTCTGCTTTCGTCACCCATTCTTTATTCGTCACGATCGTCGATGGTCTTTCTCATCTTTGGTCAAATTTGTTGTTCATCTTTATCTTAATCTGTCTCCTTCTTAACTCGTCATAATTTTCTTTCGGCATGTTCGCTGTTAAATCTATGTTTTTCGTATATTTTCATAGTCTTAAGTCGGTACCAACTTAAATATGACCAAATACGAAATGACAAAAAACGATCGAGTCGAAATAAGAAAAAGGTCAACAACTTATTATGGTCAAAGACGACAATGACTGCAGACTAACTTGACGAATGAAGAATGGGTGACGAATGCAGAATCGGACAAAGGACTATGCGTCAAAATGGACCAAAAACCAACAGAGCTGGGAGTAGTATCATTAAAAAGGTCTGCTTATGTACTTTATTTCATTCTATAGGTGCAAAGCTGAATTCCATGGGATAATTTTATATGAGTAAGGCGTTCTGCTTGTACTCTCTAAGTAAATCACCGTCGTCCAAACACCAATCATCATAGTATTTACTCTGACTAAAATACAAATATCTCCCTTTTGCAATGGAATTGAATAAAGTGCCCATAGAATGAAATGAAATAAATGTAAATACCAATTTAATGACACCACTTTCAGCTCTGTTGGTTCTTGGTCCACTCTCCATACAAATATGCCCATGGTCCTTTAGGAACGTGATGAAAAACGAATGAGACGACCCAAGAGTATACCGGCTGTACGTACCTTGATGTTGGTGATGAGATGCGCTGTGGCCTGTCCGAGGAGTCTAGCCTGGCGCACCATCTCTGCCGGATCGTGTGCCTCCACTACACGCTCGCTGGCTGTCATGACAGTTTCTACGGAACGCTCTGTCACGCTGGGTTGCGCTCGGCGATCTGATGACAAATATTCTTTATTAATGGCACGTTTTTAAAAGAGGAAAAGATCATGTCGTAATGGGTAAAAATTCTTTTCGTTGTCTTGTTTCATACCACTCTGTCACGCTTTTAGTGGCTGTTTCAACTCAGTATATAAAGAAAATCCGGTGCACTTGTATTTCTTTTTCGCGTTAGACTATAATCCATAAATGAGAAATTGAAAACAAAACATCATCTCATACAAAAATCACGACTGCGTCACGTTTTTTAGGGACACAAAATAAGACAACGAAAAGAATTTTGACCGAAATATTGCATTAAACCTTCCCGAACATCAAAGAGGAAGAGGTAGATCATAAAGCCACGGTCCAATATTAGAAAAGACCTGAAGAACCTGAAAATTTATGAAGAGACAACCCGGAATCGACTACTCTGGTGCAAACTGACAAGGAGACCGAGGTTTATACCTTCAAAAGAATGTACTTACCAGTATGACAATGTTGCAGTAGACGCTCCAACTCCTCAGACACCCTGGCTGCGGCAGCAGTGAGCTGTTCTACATGTTGAGGAGCTGAAGCCAGACGACAGCTGTCGACCAGTTTCTCGACTGCTCGAGCGACGAGTCGAGCCGCTGATGTCAGCTGTTCGCGGCATTGGGGGTTGTGGAGGGTTGGGGCTACCACCTGGAAAAAGAGTTGGTTTAGTCTAACATCGTAAGTTAAGTCTTGAGCAGATGTCTGAGTACACGGGGCGAAATTATTTCATAAGTAGGGGCTTCTTATATCAATAAAGTCGGCTATCGATGCTAGTTCTATGTACTGATGATCAGAGCCCGGAAAATCTTTGTGATCCTTGGGAGACGCATATGCCAAGCAGTGCGAGCTGATGATACCTTGGCACAACCGAGGATGGACTAGAAGACATAGAGCGGCGACTACGGTTTGAAGACATAGCGCTCCAGTGTGGAGTTAAGCATATCCTTAGCCAGAGGAGGAATCCTTATGGGATTTGGTAGTTTGGAGACGGACTACTTTAGCTTCCGAAAGACCTAAAGACATGAGGATCGGAAGGTCATCTTAGCAAAAGTGAAGAAATGACAGGAACTAGTTGTGTCTACTCTATTTGCCTGTGGTTTTAGTAACTCTGCCTTTAGCCTCCGAAGGACACAGGTGTCCAAGCTTATAAAGGTGTCGCGATGGTCTAGCGATTGCCTATGGTTTGAAGACAAAGAGTTCCGGTGTGGTATACATAATCTTAGCCAAAGGAACTCTTGTGGGGTTTGGTAGTTTTGAGGAGGACTTCTTCCTTAGCCTGATAAAGATATGAGGTTTGGAAGGTCACCTGGCTGACTGGAAGACGCTGTGTCTACTCTATTTAGCTGTGATTTGAGGATCAGTACCAAAGGCAGCGAGAGACCTAAAGACCCGACTTTTGGAAGGTTACCTTGGCACAGGCAAAAAAGGAAGAGGTTTTAAGCGGTATAGAGTTTTGAGAACTACTCCTTTAGCCTCCGAAGGACCTAAAAAGGTTCACCTTAGCAAGAGAGGAGAGCTGACTGAAAAACGCACTGTCTACTCCACTTGCCTGTGGTTTTAGTAACCCATAGCCTCCGAAGGACACAGGTCTGGAAGGTTACCTTGGCGCAAGCGACGAGTTGACTGGTAGCTAGCGCGCAATGCGTGGCCGCCGCTATGATGCTGTTCTGTAGCGGTTGGTCATCCTTGCACTGGGCGACGTGCTTTGCCTTAAGGACCAGGGCTGTCGTATTGACCATCTTAGCCAGGGTCTTAATGAGGAGCTTACGGCTGGAATAAGTGTCCTGAAGTGACCGCCTGGGAAAATGTAGCATAAGACTCTCTGGCCAGATGGAATGTTGATGGAATTGGAATCCTTAGGAGACCCCTGTACCCAGCAGCAGCTGATGATACCTTGGCACAAGCGATGATAGACTAGAAGACACTATGAGCAAAGTCTAGCGATTGGCTACGGTTTGATGACATAGAGCTCCAGTGTGGAGTTAAGCCAGAGGAGGAATCCTTGCGGGATTTGGTAGTTTACAGACGGACTACTCCTTTAGCTTCCGAAAGACCTAAAGAAATGAGGATCGGAAGGTCTTCTTAGCAAAAGTGAAGAAATTACAGGAACTTGTTCTGTCTACTCCATTTGCCTGTGGTTTTAGTAACTGCCTTAGCCTCCGAAGGACACAGGTGTCGAAGCTAGTTCTAGTGTGGTATTCCTAATCTTAGCCAAAGGAACTCTTGCGGGGTAGTTTTGAGGAGGACTTCTCCCCTGGCCTCCGAAGGACCTAAAGACATGAGATTTGGAAGGTCACATGGCTGACTGGAAGACGCTGTGTCTACTCTATTTAGCTGTGATTTGAGGATCAGTACCAAAGGCAGCGAGAGACCTAAAGACCCGACTTTTGGAAGGTTACCTTCGCACAAGCGACGAGTTGACTGGTGGCTAGGGCGCAATGCGTGGCCGCTGCTATGATGCTGTTCTGCAGCGGTTGATCATCCTTGCACTGGGCGGCGACATTCTTCGCCTTAAGGACCAGGGCTGCTGTCGTGTTCGCGACGGCTTTGGCCAGGGAGAGGAGGATGTCCTGTGGAGAAATGAGTAAACTAACAATATTGTTCAGCGTTTTATACACTATTGTTTATTGGGGACTGTTTTATTCATGAGACTTGTAAATCCGTGATATGAGAGTCCTTTAGACCATAAACGGCTAAGCTGTCATTTAAAATTTTATGTCAATATGTTATTTTTCTGGTGAAGGTTGCGGGTGTCCAATGGATGCGGACATCTTACGACCGATCTTTGTGGAACTCTCTGGGGCAGGCCTATGTCCAGCAGTGGACGTCAATTGGCTGATGATGACGATGATGTTTTAATAAAATCATAAGTTTTGTAGGCTTAGCACAGGATCAGTGCGACAATATGTCGCCGCGAGATAGACTATCCATCCCTCATTTATTGATATAGTTAGTAAAAGACGGAAAATCTATCTCGCGGCGACATACTGACATACCAATCATGTGCTAAGCGTACTGTTTTAAATGTAATTATAAGTCGTCATTGATATATATAAATATTTGTACATTACCGAAATAAGTTTTATTATTTAATTTCATCAAGATATCGGCATGTCCATGAAAACGAGAGGAGCAAACGATAGGTACAGTCAAGTGCAAAAATAAGTATCGGAAGAAACCGCTCATAAATATATTACGACGTTCTTTTTACACAGAATTAGAGTGCACTGGGATATATTTTTGGACATTTTTGTGTACACCTTATTTTTTCTTTGACTGTACTTATCGGCTTGCTGATTTAGGAAATACTTATGAATAACTAACCTAAACTCCTTATTCATAAACGTTTGTTAACTTAACAAGCCGCTAATAATTGTTTGTCCCTTTTGCTCTTATGGACACATTGTTGAGACCGAAAGGGACAAACAATTATTAGCGGCTTGTTAAGTTAGCAACGTTTATGAATAAGGGGGTAAGTGTGCAATCAAATTTTGCTTTTCATATTTTGGTTCCTAGAAAATTATACAATGAGATTTACGAGTTATACTTTGGTTTTCGTTGTCTCCATATCTGTCAATCGTTACATACATTCTCTTTCATTTTAAATAATCATAAAGCATAAGATTTATGCGTCTATGGTTAAGAAATATTGAATAGTTACCAAATTATACTTACTGACTTTTATCATAACTTTGATTTACAGCTTACTCATTTCTTAGACTTACACATGGGCCACATTAGAATAGGTCAAACCAGCAACAACACACCCTTAAAAGTATACTTAATTTGCTATAAAATAACGACAAAACTCGATGGCGGCACTATGTTAGTCAGTAATAATAATAAATATGTAGATATTTCCCTTGTATAACCTGTAATATTTTGCGTTACTAATTACTACTAGCCCGTTCTCATTTCCCCTTAATTTGTGACATTTTAATTATGTTATTTACTTTTCCTTTTCTACTACCTAGCGTTATCCCAGCCTTTGCCAGGGTCCGCTTTCCTGCTACATTTCCTCCACTTTACGCGATCCTGGGCATCTTCTACTGTAAGCCCATTCACACTCATGTCAGCCTTCACGACATCTAGCCCTCGCTTTGGTCTGCCGCGGGGTCGGGGGCCGTCAAGGGTTAGGTTAAGGCATATGTTTCCTACGTAGTCAGATGACCTACGATGATCTTTACTATAAAATCTATAAACAAATAAAACATGGAAGCCGCACGCCATACTAAATTGCCTTTCAAAAACGGTCCCGAATTTTAGTTGACAAGTGTCACTCCCTCTTCAATGCATCACGGTAATTAATTTAAATGCCAACCTATAAAAACTTAAACCGCCATTTAAAAATAGCTGTGATTGGTTCATCAAAGTTTTGATTGGCTATATTCTTTAAACATTTGTCAAAGATGTTGCGCCGAAATATGCGCGGTGTTAAGAAAAGCGCTATGTCCTGCCCATCTTGGCACAATTGAACAATTGTTTTTGGGGGCATTTTTGAGCTGGCGTTAGACGTCCATGTTATATATGGTCGCAGTATAAAATATAAAAGTCACTGTATGGAAATGGGGTTATGACGCTTCGGATTGCTGTCGGAGTGTTGTCCATTGCTGTTCAACGTGGAATCGCTGCGCTGAGGGGCCCTTTTGTGCCCGAAACGTTGAGCCTATTCGAGTAGATATATCGTGGGCTGACAACCAAAACTCACTATAAAAACTGTTACTTCTCTTAGCAAGCTCTTATGTCAGTATTGAATAAGAATTTAGATACGATCTCTATTTCTAGTAGGTATTTGTTACTTAGTGAGTTTTGGTTGTCAACCGACAATATGCTTTATGGAACCCCCACAAAGTTTTCCTGAGATTTAGTTTGCATGTAATTTAATATTTGTAATACTGTTAGTTTCTGATCAACATAACTGGCACTACTCATTAGTGGAAACTGTGTGGCTTGTGATGATTGTAATATTTTTATTGAACAACTTTGTCACTATAAGTTCTAAAACTTTCATTCCACTTTTGGGGGGTATATTTAATTAATGCAGAACAATGATTCTGCTTATGCCCTTTCAAAACTATATTCGGTTAAAAAACTGTATCCATGGAAAATACCATTGTAATGTAACTAATGTACGCCGAAACAAGTTTCGAATGGTATACTTTTCATTCGAAAAAATTGCATTGTAGAAACAATTACAGAAAATTATAGAATCGAATGAAGAAACATATCAAACAGTTTTTTCCATAGATTTTAGTGATTATTATTGCTACTACATTTACTTGTTGGACAGTTAGTGTTAAATAAAACCAAGGTTCCAGTTCAAGCAAATGTATTAACAAAATAATCAAAATGGCTGCGTGCTACATATTAACAAACACCTTCACCAAAGAAAACCGCTTTAAAAATGGTAAGAACATGGAGAAAGGATAATAAACAAATGGACGTTATTATGCAAAAGGAAACCAACACACACGAATTTTTCATTCTAATTAACACTTAGAAATCACAAGAAACAAAGTCAATCTTTAAAATGACAGATTTTGCATAATTACGTCCAAATATCAAGGGACAATCATAAAGAAATCGAACTTTCAGGTTTATGTTTTAACCCCCTTATTCATAAACGTTTGCTAACTTAACAAGCCGCTAATAATTGTTTTTCCCTTTCGGTCTTAACAATGTGTCCATAAGAGCAAAAGGGAACAATTATTAGCGGCTTGTTAAGTTAACAAACGTTTATGAATAACGTAAGTCCCCACTTTTTTGAAAAATATATATTTTTTTATATGATTTATACTCAGTATCGTGAGCTCTTTCGATCCTATTACATTTTACGAGCTTTCCATTCCGTTACCGCTATACAAAATGAATGAAAAAATGGTAACAGAATAGAAAAAAACCTGAGACAAACATTTTCTCCTTTGTTCCGGATTTCCTTCTTTGTTACCGCCATACAAAGTGTATGGAAAATAGTACCATAATAGAAAAAAAACATGGAACAGTTTTTTCCATGTTGGGTTCGAAAGAGCTCGTGTTACTGAGTAAAATTAACCCCAAAATGTTCCCATAAATTCAAAATTATGAATATTGACAAATAAAAGAAGTGCTTTAATATTGTGTAACAAAATATGAATTCAAATTAAAACAATTCCTACACAGGAAAAAAATATGTACAGGAACTTACCAGTTTTAAAGCGGTCAATTAAGTAAATAAAAACTATTTTATATCAGTAATTACTGTAACTACTCTGTTACCGTTATGTATAAATAAGCAAAATAATAAAAATACTGTCAATAACGTGACTATACAGGGTAAAAACTTAATGAGTAACAAAAATAAATTATAACAATGGTAAATGGTTACAAAATACACAATGTTTAAAAAACAAACCAATAAAAAATTATAAAAGAAAATGACACTGTACATTTGTTGTAAAAAAAAAAACAAAAACTTGATAGAGTGTAGTGGCAATTAAATCAAAAATCCAATTTTGAAATGAAATTATTTAGTTTGGATCTATTTAGCTACACTACATTCTATAACATTTTGTTCGATACCAATTATTTGAAATGATTGTATATAATTGTGTTCATCTTTTAAAATAATTGTATTGTCATTGTCATTCATACAATTCAATCTCATTTCATCATATTGGTACCTTGTTTATGGTCAGTAAAAATTGCTTAAATATCGGAAAAGTGTAAATAAAATCTAAATGGCCCTATTAACAACACATTTATTAATAAACAAATTTAAGCAATATTATCTGACCGAAGTAATGTCAAAATTTTGATTAAAAATTACACCAATGAGTTACTTTTTAAATTTACATAAATAAATGCTTTCTTTATAATTAATAAGTCTGATTAGTTACCGTATGACTAGGGTTAAGTACTTTTATAATTATACTTTAATAATGTTATCAATAATCAAATTAAAATTTATAATTATAGTAACTCAAGGATGAATTTCACAATAACACCAAAAACAATAATACTGATAATTTTGTTAAATAATACCAAATAAATGCCAATAACCATCTTGGTAAATTAATATAATTTAACAAAAATAAAATAAGACTAGATTAGTTAAGCGTTAAAATAATATTAACAAAAATATAAAATAACAATAAATCTGGTAAATATGGCTCATGAACGGCAAGACGTATGTCTTCAAAATGAACAAAAAATATACATGGGTGGTAGTGATAAATATAACACTGGTGATTTATTAAAAAAAACACACACATCTCAAACGAGCCGCCAATAGAGGTTGCGAAACAAGTAAACAAATCGTCCAAAGACTAGGTATGATGACTGGCAAGTCAAATCAGCATCTTTTTTCGAACTGTCAAAACGATCACCACTATGGAATTTTATATGAAATACTCAAAAGTGACGTCACGTTTGAGTACTGCCAAATGACCTACTCTTTTAAGTTCTTTTCAATTTAGTAAATAGAAGTTCTGTACAAAAATTACTCCAATCTACATCTTAGTAATAATTTCTTCGTGTATTATGTCGTGCATAATGCTAAATAATTTATTTTAACTACAGTCATCATCCCTATAATCCATATCGTAGTCTGACAACTGAATTCTCAAAAATATTGTACATTTGGATCACGTCTTCGATATATATTTTTTTAATAATGATATAAATTGGCGGGCTAGTAGAGTCAGTGATGCTGAACAAGATGCACCACATTTCTCAAAATATCCTAAAATGTTTGTATGAAACGTTCCTTTTTTGTTACCAAAAATCTATAGGAATCTGGTAACAAAAAAGGAAAAATCCATACAAACTTCCTGGGACATTTTGGGAAATGTGTTGAATCTTACACATGGATGTAGTTGATGAGAAGGAATAGGAATAAAAAAATGAATTTAATGTATGTTTACATTATTCGCTACTTCTATTAACGACAAGTATAAGAATTACAGTAGCGTGATCGTAAACTATCTCAAGTATCTAAATCTTTTTACTTTTCTTTACTAAAATGTATAATCTACTTGTCATGCTAAATACAAATTATAAACTACGTCTTTTTCCTTCGGCTTTCGTCTTTTATCGAAATTATGCTGTCGTTTTGAGGCTTGCCTTCAAAACGTGAAGCGAAAGGAAAATGACAGCGGAGTGTACAAAGAAACAGACAATTTCAACCCTTACTATTTAGATAAGTAAACAAAATTGGGATATCAACAATAGTACATTACAACA